>PVJN01060452.1:0-11577 GCA_004026805.1 Lasiurus borealis
TCCCTCCCTCCTTCCTCCCTCCCTCGGGGCGCCCCCCCCACCGCCGCCCCCCTCCTCGGGGGGAAAAAAAAAATCCATTCCCCCCACATCACTCGCACACGAGGGGAGGTTTCCTCGCACCCTCAGGGAGACGGGGAGAGCTCCGCACGGCTCACCCTCTCCTCCGTCTCCCCCTCCCGCCCCGCCGCCCGCCCGCCCCGCCGCCCAAGCCCCCGTCCCCTCCCCTGCTCCCACCCCCTTCGCCCGGCGCCGAGTGCAGGTCCCTTTAAGGCGACGGCGCCTTCTCCGGGTCAGACTACCGGCGGCGGCGGCGACGACCACGGGAGGTGAGTGAGCGAGCGAGCGAGCCAGCCTTCTCTCTCTCTCTCCCCCCTCCACACCCACCCACCCCGCTTCTCTCTCTCTCCCCGGGGGTTCCGTTATCTGGGCGTTCGGCGGCGAGGCGTTCGGAGGCGAGACAATGAGAGGGGGATGGGGCGGGTGGTGCGCAGGGGGGAGGCGGCGGCGGCGGCGGCGGCGGCGGCCGGGGGGCGGGGGCGGCCCGGTGGCGCGCGCCCCCCTCACGCCCCCCCACGCCCCTGCGTGAGTAGCGGCGCGGCCCGCGGCGGCGGTGGCGGCGGCGCGCGGGCGCGGAGGGGAGCGCGTGCGGCCCGCTTGGAGCCGCGCGGCGGCGGCCCGGCCCGGAGGCCGCCCCTGCCCGCCTGCCCGCCCGCCTGCCCGTCCGCCCGCTTTGCCGGCGCCCCCGCCCCCCGGCGGCCGCCGTGGCGCGCGCGCGCGCGCACTCGGGAGCCCCACGGCCCCGCACACACACACACACACCCGACGTCCACACGCACGGCCCGGCGCGCGGCGTCTCGGAGGAGTGGGCGGTGCGGGCGCGGGCAGCGGGCAGCGGGCCGCTGGGGGGGAAGGGGCGGCGGCGGCGGCGGCGGGGAGACGGCCGGAGGGGTTGGGCGTGCGGCCGGGGGGCGAGGCTGCGCTGGGGTGGAGGGAAGGGGAGCGGGCGGGCGGGCGGGCAGGGGTGACGTCCCCCGGGTCGCGGGGCGGGGTTGAGGGGAGGTGGGGGGTGCTGGGCCTGCTCCGCTGCCCGGGCTGCGGGGAAAGAGCGGGGCGCCCTTTTTGAGTGCGAGGCGGGGAAGCGGGGATGGTTTAGCCTCTCCCCGGGGTTATGTAACCCCCCCACTTGGTCCAGGAGCGCATCCCGAGCCCCTCTCCGTGCACCGCCGTGCATCCCAGTCCCCTCCCTCGGCCCCCCTTTTGGGGGGATGTGGCGCCGCGACTTGGAACCAGGGGATGGGGGACGGGAAAAATGTTTTTTTTTTTTTCTGGGGATTCCATCCCGCCGCGGTGGGCGCCATGTTTATCCCAGGGACTATTTTTTTTTTTTTTCGGGATTCTCAGCACCCAACTCTGCAAAAAAAAAAAAAAAAAAGGTGGTTTTCTCGCACATCCACCTGCTTGCCCTCCTTTCTGGGAGTCCTCCTGACGTCTTCTCCCGTTAGACGCGGGGTTCCCTCCCTCCCTCCCCCCCATCCCGGGATGCTTCTCTGCTCATGAGTCCTGGAACTTTTTCTTGGCTCACAAAGGTAGAGTTTGCAAAGAGCCCATTCTGGGTTTTTGTTGTTTTTTTGAGATGGAGATTGAGGTATGCACACAGTAGGGCTGGCTCAGCCTCTGGCTGCAGGCTGTGTAACAGCCCAGCTTCTCCACATTCTTCTGGTTTTGACACCTGGCACCAGCAGCTCCAAAACCCCTCAGGTCAACTCTGATGGGGTTTTTCTCTCTCCAACTAAACGGAAGAAAATCAGCCGGATGACAAAGGAGCAGGGAAGGCCGCTTCCTGGTAATACGACCTGGGATTTTGGGACACCCCTCTCCGCCCGCTCCCCTTGCTCTTGGGATTGGGCATTGGACTCTCAATTGGATGCACTTGGCACAGTTCTTGGAGTTCATAGAAAGTAACTTGGAAATTGCTAAAAGTGCACAATTTGGTCAGGATAGCGAGGGAGGTGTCATCTCTACATTGTCACCTGCTGTCCTCCGTTGAGACTGATGAAGGCAACTTCCGCACGGAGGATTGCTGGTCTGTATATGAAGGTGCTCAAAATAAAACCTTAAAACAAAATTGCAGTCTGTGTCCTTGGTTTCCTGCTTTCCTGGGTGAGTGTGTTTCTCAATCTAAATGAACTTAACAGAATGAAGACTCGGGGGGAGGGGGGGTGTGTGAACAGAGTTTTTGTTGGTATTTTCACCCCTCATTTTGAACCAGTGGTATAATCTAGGAAAGCAGTTCAGAAAGTATGACCCACTGATAAATGGGGATCTCAGGCCCTTGAGGTTATAACTATTTCCAAAGTAACACTGAAATGCTGTGTATCTCCTTCCCTGACATGCCCACTCATGCTCCGAAAGCAAGGATGGGTAAAACGAGGGTTGGTGTTTTAGCACAAAGCAAAGAGGCTGAGGGAAACTCTACCATCCTCACTTGAGAATGTCTTTGATGAAGCAATAAAAACGGTTAAATCTCAGACCTTGAGACCCAGGGAGTATCATGCTAAGTGAAATAAGTCTGAGAAAGACATGTACATATGATCTCACTCATGTGGAATCTAATGAACAAAATAAACCGATGAATGGAGTCGATCCAGAGACACGGCAGCATGAAACAGAGTGCGGAATGGCAGGGAAGGGATAGTGGGTGGGTGGGAAGTCATCAACCAGAGAACTTGTGTGCATGTATGTATGACCCATGGACTCAGGGTGGTAAAGGCCTGGGGTGGGGGGGGCAGGCTGGAGGGCGTCAATGGGAGGAAAAGGGGGACTTATGTAATTAATACTCTCAACAATAAAGATTTAAAAAATATATATCAGCCCTTGAGTTCAAGTCTTTTTAATTTTTAAGTATCTGTGGCCAAATGGGAAGTATGCTTATAGTACTTTGCTGCCTAACAAGGTCTGATCCATGTCATAAGGAAAAGGACTTGTGAGATGGAGTTGTGGAACAGCATTGTTTGTTTCATGGAACAGCGTTTTTACTTGAAAGAATGACATTAGCCGAGACCGGTTGGGCTCAGTGGATGGAGCGTCGTCGGCCTTGCGGACTGGAATGTCCCAGGTTCGGTTCTGGTCAGGGGCATGTACCTTGCTTGCGGGCACATCTCCAGTGTGGGGTGTGCAGGAGGCGGCTGATCAATGTCTCTCATCAATGTTTCTGACTTTCTGTCCCTCTCCCTTCCTCTCTGTGAAAAATCAATAAAATATATTAAAAAAAAAAACGAAAAAAAAACACAGAATGACATTAGTTTTTTTTTACACTTGAGTGTTTGGTAGATGTTTTCTTGAATGAAGTGAGCTTCTCAGAGGAAAGCAGTTAACATCATTTTGTTACCAATGATAAAAATTTGAGAGTGAAATTAGCATTCTCCAATGTCGACATCTTGCCCAGCTGGTGTGGCTCAGTGGTTGAGTGTTGACCTATGAACCAGGATGTCATGGTTCCATTTCCTATCAGGACACAATCCGAGTTTCTTGCTTGTGCCCAATTAGGGGGCATGTAGGAGGGATATTTACTAACTAACCACGTGCGAGATTACTTAATCCCACTAAACTTCCGTTTTACCTCATCTGTAAAACTTAGTTGCTTAGGACAAAAAGTTGTGAGAATCACAGAGATAATGAATGTAAAAGTGCATAATACCTGGCTATGTCACAGTAAAAGAAAACATTTCTGGGTAATGCTGTGACTTATTCTCCATATATGTTTTTGTTGAAGGTGGAGACCTCTGATTTAAATTACAGACCCTAGAGCTGGTTGGTGCTTTGTCATATTAATATGGTATGACTTGGATAGATTCTTTGGCATTCTGGTTTGTGATATTAAGGCATAGCCAAAAAAGTATTTTTACGTGTAACTCTGGGGAGGGGAAATAGACTAATGTTTTGCTAGTTTTAACAGTTAAATGCAGTTGAGGGACTACAAATGGAATTTAGACCACATACAACTGTCTGGGAAGAAAAACTTTTACTGGGAGAGGGACTCCTGAATATTAAACCTTTTGAAAATAGGGAACTCATTGCTAGCTTTAGTTGTTTTAGTAAACAGCATATAACTTAATATTTGGGTGCTTATTGATAGAAGATTTGTTGTCAGAAAAGCGGAAAGCATTTTGTGTTTGGGAATAGCAGATTATTAAAACTATGTAAGAATCTGTTGTGAATACTACATGTAACAGATCCTTTGAGGGTTAAAATGGGCTATACAGAGGATTGGATAAATAAAAGCTTGTTACCGGTTTAACAATAATTCATTTTATAGCCATATTAAGGAGTTCAGTCCTGTAGGTTTTCTGTAGTGCATCCTTTTTAAAGTTCCAAATTGAGATAACTTATTTATTTCTCAACCTACAGGAAGAGAGTGATGTTCTTAAATTTTTCGTTTATGAAAACATTTTTCCTGTTCCAAGTGTTCTTTGTAGTATATTGATTTATGAGCTAGTACGTACTAGCAGTGAATTGAAAATTCAGATGCTGAATTCTTTGTTCCTGGAATTGCCTTTACAGCTATGAAAGAAACGGACAAATTAAAGGAATTCAAAGTTTCAGAACCAAATGTGTCTGGGGAGCTTTGGTAAAAAACATGTTTTCCTAATCTTATTTGAGATGAAGATAGGTAAACATTGGCTGCCCGTTAAATACCTCAAAAGTAGACTGACAGGTATATCTGCAGGATTCTTTCTGTTGCTTTTAAGTACGTTCATTTATAAGGAGACTTTTCAATTATATAAGCTTTTACTGATTAGTTGATTATAGAGGACCTAAATAAATAATAGACTACCATGTATGCCCACATTTAAGACAATTCACTCCTCCCTAGAAAGGTCTGTATCTGGTAAACCCACAAGGATGAATGCCAAATACTTAACACGTTAAGCGCCAAGCCTGTTTTGTCTTTCTTTCGTTTAGCCCACAATATCCGATTTCACATATATGCTGGCAGCCAGAGACTGACATGGCACTTAACATATTAAAAGACTGCAGGAATTGCTAATAGTCCTGTGTGAGCTGCAGTGTTAAGTAAAGCTTACCTAGTGCACAAAAATCATATTGCTAGTACAATCTCTGTGTAAGTCTAAGCAACCATTACAACGGAATGACCGGTCACTATGACACGCACTGACCACCAGAGGGCAGATGCTCAGCACAGGAGCTGCCCGCAGGCCCTGATTGCCGATGGGGCCTGCTGGCCAATCTCCTGGTCCCTCCCCTGGCTGGCAGGCCCTGGGCTGGGACAGGGAACCAGGGCTGGGTGGCAGTGGACACAGGCAGCTAGGGAAGGAGGAGGTGGGGAACCTGATTGGCCCTGATCACCAGCCAGGCCTAGGGACCCCACCCATGCACAAATTTTGTGCATCTGGCCTTTAGTGTGTGTTGTGTGTGTTGTGTGTTTTGTGTGTGTGTGTGTGTGTGTGTGTGTGTGTGTGTGTGTGTAAGCCTAATATGCTAATTGTCCAACTGTTCGACCAGTCGCCATGATGTACACTGAACCCCAGGGCGTAGACACTCCAATTGGTAGGTTAGCTTGCTGCTGGGGTCCAGCCGATTGGGACTGGACGAGACAGTCCAGGCATGCCCTGCAGCCAACTTCCCGCAGTCCTTCCCTCGCCTCTAAAATTTCTTCTAATTAATTTCCTTTTATGTGCATGAATCTGTGCACCGGGCCTCTAGTTGTTACTATAAAATACAGAAACCATATATGTTACCAAGATGTCAAATAATGAATGGCCCTAGCTGGTTTGGCTCAGTGGATAGAATGTTGGGCTAAAGGGTCTGGTTCCAGTCACGGGCATGTACCTCGGTTGCAGGCTAAATCCCCAACCCTGGTTAGGGCACGTGCTGGAGGCAACCAATCCTTGTGTCTTTCTCACATTGATGTTTCTCTCCCTCTTCTTTCTATTCTAAGAATCAATGAGAAAATATTCTTGGGTGATGATTAACAACAACAAAAACATGGGAAATAATGAGTTGGATTAATGGAACATGGCAATGTTCATCTCATTTTACACTACCTCTGACAAACCTTGGATTAATTTCTTTTTTTCTAATGTTGATTATTTCCTATATTGTAAGACACGTACATGTAATCTGTATGAAAATTCCTTCTAGAAACAAGAGCAGATTAACAGAAAATTCAACCAACAAAGCTATCAGTTTGACTTAGTAAATGGCAAAAAGATGACAGACTATCCTATCTAATAAAGAGAATATGCTGCTGAAACCGGTTTGGCTCAGTGGATAGAGCGTCGGCCTGCGGACTGAAAAGTCCCAGGTTCGATTCTGGTCAAGGGCATGTACATTGGTTGTGGGTACATCCCCAGTAGGGGGCGTGCAGGAGGCGGCTGACTGATGTCTCTCTCTCTCATTGATGTTTCTAACTTTCTGTCCCTCTTCCTTCCTCTCTGTAAAAAATCAATAAAATATATTTTAAGAAAAGAGAGAGAGAGAATATGCTGACTGACGCTCCCACCATTGCAAACACAAAGATGGCTGTGCACACAGCCAATAAGGGGGGGTATGCTAATTGACTGTCCCACCCTCAAAGATGATGGCACCCAAAGACAAAACGGAGGGAATATGCTAATTGACTGCCCTGCCCTCAAAGATGATGGTGCCCACACCCACAAGCTGGAGGTGCCCAATCCCCTCAGCCCCACCAGGATGACAGGCATGCAACAGTGCGGGCCCGGCTGCTCTGTGCGCCTGCCTGTGGAGTCCCCCAGTTCCCTCAGCCACCCAGGGCAGCCCAAGGCACAGGCAAGCCTTGTGGATGGTGGCTGCTCAGCTGCCCAGGGCCAGCCGAGGCTTGTGCTGCTGGCAGTGGCGGCAGCAGCAGAGGTGTGATGGGGCATCACCTTCTGATTTCCGGGGTGCCTCCTGCTCCTCAGGGCTCCCAGACTATGAGAGGGGGCAGGCTGGGCTGAGGGATCCCCCTCTCCAGTGCATGAATTTTCATGCACTGGGCCTCTAGTTCTAGTATAAAATACCACAACCAAAATATGAGTTAGGTAGTTTTTCTCCCCAGCTTTTTTTTTTTTTTTTTTTAACAGAAAGGAAGGGAGAGGGAAGAGAGTTAGAAGCATTGAAGAGAGAGAAACATCGATCAGCTGCCTCCTGCACGCCCCCCACTGGGGATGTGCCCACAGCCAAGGCACTTGCCCTCCACCGGAATCAAACCTGGGACCCCTGAGTCCACAGGTCAGTGCTCTAGCCACTGAGCCAAACCGGTGAGGGCAAAACATGCTTGCTTTAGACAGCCAGCCTGGCTCAGTGGTTGCACATCGACCTCTAAACCAGGAGATCACGGTTCAATTCCAGGGCACATAGCTGGGTTGCGGGCTCAATCCCCAGTAGAGGGCATGAAGGAGACAGCCAGTCAATGATTCTCTCTCATCATTGTTTCTCTTTCCCTCTCCCTCTCCGAAATTAAAAAAAAAAAAAAGTATGTGTGTGTATATATACACACATATATATATATGTACATACACACACACACACATATTTTTTTTTTCCCCGAGAAAAAAATTTCTGAGAGAGACGAGTTAAAGGTTTGGTGTGGAAATAGGCTAAACATGAGTAGAATGATAGTTTGGGAAGATCTATACGTTTTAGTACCACATACATAGTAATTCCTGTCTTTGGTCAAAAATAGTCGAAAGGTGACTATATGCCATGGATCACTTGAAAGACCAAAAAGAATGATGATGTTTCTTTCTTCAGCATTTTAGTGGACATAATAAATACAGCATTTCATCATATTAATGAAGATTTCTTTTTTATAATGAAGAATGCTAAATTTGCGTTTTTCATTTTTAAAGTTTGGCTGAAGTATTTAGGTTGATATCTATTGTAACATGGCTCATCTTTCCAACGAAGTTAAATTTTTGTACCCTGAGCAGGAGATGGTGAAATGAAAGTAATGATCATGTTCTGAGATAAGAGTCTAGGTCAGATAGCTTTATTTATTTTGAAGGAAAATTTTCTGTAGATTGCTCAGCATATGTATGCAGAGTTTGCTTGCAGCTGGTCAGAGCTGAAGATTCTTTTTAAAAAAATGTATTTATTGATTTTTTACAGGGAGAGGGGGAGAGAGTTAGAAACATCCATCAGCTGCTTCCTGCACACCCTCTCCTAGGGATGTGCCTGCAACCAAGGTACATGCCCTTAACCAGAATCAAACCTGGGACCCTTAAGTCCGAAGACCGACCCTCTAGCCACTGAGCCAAACCAGTTAGGGCAGTGGTCGGCAAACTGTGGCTCGCAAGCCACATTCAGCTTGCCACTCTGTTGACTAATGAGTTTGCTAACGACTTTCCGGACATGAAAGAAGATTCTTCAAAACCATCTATAGAGGTTTTCCACATATATATTTATTCTTCTGGGTTTGATATTTATGTATTAATCATCTATTGCCTGTGGCTCTCAGAAAGTTATACATCAAGGAACAATGTATAAAATTAAGTACCGTAGTTAGGGTCACAGCTAGTGTGCCCAGTGATTAGAGCACCAGCCTGTGCACCAAAGGGCGCCAGGTTTAATTCCTGGTCGGCACAAACCTGGTTTGCAGGGGATGCATTCGGAAGGCAACCAATCGATGTGTCTCTGTCACATTCTATCCCCCACTCCCCTTGCACCTCCCTACACTCTCTCAAAATCAGCGGGGAAAAAATATCCCGAGGTGAGGATTAACAAACAAAAGTGGTTAGGGGAGCAAGTTTAGAATGTTACCGTTTTCAGTGGAATAAGACTGGAAAATACAGCTGTGAATAGTCTTGGCTCAAAGAATGACTGAGATGGATTTGGTTTCTTTTTAATTCAATTTATGGCTAGCGTTGTCTTTAATATATGTAAATTAAATATGAAACTAAGAAACTTTAAGTTGGTATCTTAGATCTTTTTCTTTTCTTGCTCATTCCTTCTCACCCTTTGTGGTTTTGGGGAAACAAATAATTAAAAAGAATATTAGACTACTTAGGAGCAAATTAATAAACACTTTACCCATTAAAACGGGGCACTTGGCTGTAGCTAGTTAACTCACTGAGGCATTGCCTGGATTTTTTAAAATTTCAAGACAATGCCATCTAGTTGGGCATCTCAAAAACTAATGCTACCATACCGTATGGACCTCACTACTTACCTCCGGTTGGTGGTTTTGCTGTGTTTTATTTTTGGCTTGGTGGTGTGAAAATTTTAGAGTTATGTACTAAGGGCTTGAGAACCTTTGCATTAAAGGCTTTGTTTGAACATTGAGCAGTAATGCTACTCCCATTCCAAGTCAAAGAAATTGACCTTTAGTCCGCCGCCGTATTGGAGGGCAGAATAGCAGTAGCTCTTTGTTTACATTGCAAAGATGTACCAGTAGACTTTGTTTTTAAAAGAAGCACATAGCTGCTGTCTGGCCCGCGTGGCTCAGTGGTTGAGTGTCGACCTGTGAACCAAGAGGTCACAGTTCAAATCTTAGTCAAGGCACATGCCTGGGTTGTGGGCTCAGTTTCCAATAGGGCATGTGTAGGAGGCAGTCGACCAATGATTCTCTCATCATTGATGTTTCTATCTTTCCCTCTCCCTCCCTGGAATCTATAAAAATATGCTTACCAAAAAAAAAAAGAAAGAAAATTAAAATAAAGCACGTAGCTGACTTCAAAACTATGGGGGAGTACTAAACAGTAGTAGGGCTGGGATTAGTTTGAGACAAATGAGATTCTCATTTGGGTGCAGAATTTATGAGGTTGCAAAAAGGCTCAGTAATAAAATTGTATTTAATGTATAATAATTTTGGACCCTTGGAAATAGGGGAGGTTAGAGGACATGGTGGAGAGTGGTACAAGGGGATAGGTTACCAATGGATTCAACCATCATATTAAGTGTTTTGTATAAAACACTTTTTTTTTTCCATTCTGGGATCAATATCTTATTTTTTATTTTATTTTATTTTTGTAGCATGGCGGACACCGACCTGTTTATGGAATGTGAGGAGGAGGAGCTGGAGCCATGGCAGAAAATCAGTGATGTCATTGAGGATTCTGTAGTTGAAGATTATAATTCAGTGGATAAAACTACTACAGGTAACAAAAACGCTTTGATGTTACATTAAGTTGTCTTAATTGAAGGACATTTTTGTTAAGAAAGTGTGAGATAGGGAAGGACTTTATAATAATCCAGAGACGCTTCCTTGTGGTACTGGTGCTACCTTTATTTTCCAGTGTCTAATATGTATGTGCCTTCGTTTCCTCATACATAAAGTTAGACACACTGTATTTAATTCATTAAAAATTGAGAGTTGGCCCTACCTGGTTTGGTTCATTCGATAGAGCGTCGGCTTGTGAACTGAAGGGTCCGAGGTTCGATTCCGGTCAAGGGCATGTACCTTGGTTGCTGGCACATCCCCTGTAGGGGTTGTGCAGGAGGCAGCTGATCGATGTTTGTCTCTCATCGATGTTTCTAGCTCTCTCTTCCTCTCTGTAAAAAATCAATAAAATATATTAAAAACAAAACAAAAAAACATTGCGAGTTGTATTAACTAATAGTTACCAAACATCTAGCAATCCTCATACCAAATACTGTATAAACAAGAATGCAAAGTTAATGATGCATGTCGGTGCCCATTTATGCATGCAGTCCAAAAATAAGTTCACATAGTCTTGGCTTTTTTTTTTTTTTTCCGTTTACTTGAATTTAGTTTCACTTGTGAGCTGTGTAGAATTTGCTTTGTACCTGCCTTCAAGGATAGTTTTTCTTTCAAAAAGGTGATGCTGCTGAAACCGGTTTGGCTCAATGGGTAGAGCATCGGCCTGCGGACTGAAGGGTCCCAGGTTCTATTCCAGTCAAGGGCATGTACCTTGGTTGTGGGCACATCCCCAGTGGGGGGCCTGCAGGAGGCGGCTGATTGATGTTTCTCTCTCATCGATGTTTCTAGCTCTCTGTCCCTTTCCCTTCCTCTCTGTAAAAAAAAAAACAACACAACAAAAAACAAGAAAAAAAACCTGATGTTGCAGGGGTCAAGTTTTTAGCCCTGAATTTGGAAAGTGGGTGGTAGTCCTCCCCACACCTCCTCTGCCAAATTGTGCCTGTTGTGCTCTCTTTATTTTTATCTTCCTTGCCTTGGGAGCAGAAGATAGCATTGATTTGTGCTGAAACAGAACACAGTTTAGCATCTCGTGGATGACTTACTACGCATGGATATGCATACTGGTTGTGGTGCTGATAAAGCTTTGTTTGCATCCTAGAGGTTTGCTTGACTGTGTAAGCAATACATTAAAATCCCAGTTCAGTGAGCTTGTGATTTAACTTCATCAGTTAGGAAATGAGACACAGAAAAGGTGGCATTGTGTCTAATCGGTGGAGTGAGGGACAGATAGGAGGAGAAATAGATCAACAATTGGATTTACAAATAGTGCAGGGAAACTTTTGGGCATAGACACCTGCAATAAGATGAAAGGGGAAGATTACTACAGTATCCTTCAGTGTCAACTGTCCCTGCCTTCCAGTGACTGTGCCTCCCCTTCCCCACAGTTTCTGTGAGCC
>PVJN01060453.1:0-11619 GCA_004026805.1 Lasiurus borealis
TATATTCTAACTTTTACTGAACTAAACTCCTCTCTAACTTCTCATCTTTTACTCATATTATTCCTCTTCCTCTCTCTATATGTATCCCCATTACTTCTTATATTTTTTGAGCTACCATTTACCACAGGTATATTTATCCAAGAAAGGTGACTTCACTCATCTCCTCTGTTTTTTTCCAGGTCCATAAACTCTCTTTCCATAAACTTCCCCATTGTTCCTTCCCCTAGAATGACTGAGTGTGACATTAATGACCATCTCACTAGCATAGCCAAATATGAACATTTTCCCAACATTATTAATAGTGTGCCATGTGATGTGTTAGTCCTAGATAAAATGGCTAAGTAGGCCAAGTTCATCTTGGTGTCCTCCTGCCTACTCTTTCTGTACTCTCAGTCTCAAGTCTCTTGATCCCTGAATATTCAGAATCTCCACCCCAACTCCATCAGCATCAGTACCATTCTTTCTAGTACTTCCCTTATTCCAAAATTTTTTTTCTAGGTTAATTCACCACCACCATGAATAAAATTCTAGTGCTTCAATTTGTCAAGGGCTTGCAGGCATCTGGCATACTATCCATTCAATAAAATCAATTATTTTAATGCTATAACCCAAAGGTCCTCATCGTGACTTCAGAGGCCATCTAGTGTACACAGAGGGGACCATCTAGGTGGGGAAGCCTCTGCTTTGTGTTTTATATATTGATCATCTTTGTCTGCCTGGTAATTTTCATTTTTCTGTAAACAATGCTCCTTTTCTTTGGGGAAACTATTTCTGCCTAACTATAAACATGTGATTCTAATGCCCACTATAGCTCGAGAGAGTCTCCCAACTTCTTGCCTATAGCATTGGCAATATGACTCAAGCCATAAGAGTTCTTCTCCAAAGTGTTTTCAGAGAAAAAAAAGGAAAAGGGGCTATTTCATCATAGTGGTAGTCTGATACAAGAAGGAAGGAAAAAGGAAGAGTTGAGAGTGGTCAGTGGCCACATACTGCCTTAAGAGTTCTTCTCCAAAGTGTTTTCAGAGAAAAAAAAGGAAAAGGGGCTATTTCATCATACTGGTAGTCTGATACAAGAAGGAAGGAAAAAGGAAGAGTTGAGAGTGGTCAGTGGCCACATACTGCCTTGTATATAATGAAGCCATCACACACAAGTGAGAAGTGTAGAGAGAAAGTCCTGGCAATGCATCAGTCTCATGTTCCAGTCTTAAGGGATCCAGCTGCACCTTTTCACATAGCATACATCAACTAGTAAATTCTCTTCAACAGCTAATCAGACTTGAGTTAGACCCCTGCAACCAAAACAGCCTGATACTTTCTGTTTCTGCATAAAAGTTATTTCAAAGAAGGCTAACTGTTGCTAAATACGTTTGAAAATCACTGAACTAAACTCCAGTAGGGCATAATATCGCAGTCTACCGAATATTGAAGGTCGCCTGGCCTTGCTTCCTTATTTTCCACATGAGGAACCCAAGACAAAGTGACTTGCTGTACATTATCCAGGCAGTCGATGGCTAAGTCAGTGTTAGAAATTGATCTCTGGATACCTAGCTCAGTTGTTCTCTTCATTAAACTACCCTGTTGTCTATTTAATTTCTCCCCAAGGTATTTTTAAGAGGCAATTACTTAGAGATACAGCCTTAACCTAAAGGAATAAATCACAACAATGGCAATTTCAGACACTGACTGCTTAGTGGGAAGATATTCGGTGGCATGGAGGCCATAATAGACCCCTTTGCCTTGAGCCTCTCGTGTGTTTTTCATATTGGTCCCAAACACAATCTTTGAGTCTTAGGTGGTCAGATATGCAAATTTTAACCATAGGCATATTTCATTTGATTGTGCTCCGCTCTTTTGCACTTCACAGAGGTTGTATTTTTTTTTTTTTTTTACCAATTGAAGGAAAGATCCTCTACCAGCAAAAAGATTACAAGTTGCTTTATTGCGATTCTTTATTGAAGTGGTCTGGAACTGAATTCACAGTATCTCCAAGGTATGCTTGCTTATATTCCCAAATCTACACCTCCAATTCAGAGTTCTTGCCACACATTCAGGTCCACTAGTATATTGTCAATTTCCTCCTGGGTGTCTCCAACTAGACAGTATGCACCTATTTCAGGGAAATTGAGCTGATAGTCTTTTCTCCCCAATTTATTTCTGACCTTGTGTGACCCTCTCTCCTTAAAAATTGTACCTCTGTGCTAATGGTCATGCAATCATATGAATGATCACCCAATGTAGAATCCTAGGAATCATCCTTAACTTTTCTCTACTATCCCCACCATTATCTACCTATTTGACCTACTAAATATTTTCATTAATTGATTCTCTCCATTTCAATGTATGCTGTCTTAAGTCAGCCTGACACCTCTTGCCTGAGCTCTTGCATTTTTAAATTAACATTTCCCTATCATCTCCTAAAACATGTTCTATTCATATTATCCTGCTCTTTAAAATCTTTCAATGACTTCCAATAATTTAAAAATTAAAACCTAATAAGCATGAATGTCCCTTAATAATTTGCCTTTCTTACCACCTCCACTTGCAGCTAGTTAACCATAAACCTTTCTACTTCACATTTCTGAAACAGAACATGCTCTCTTAGATATCTTTGCACATGCTCTTTCCTTAGCATAGTATGCTGTTTCCCATTCTGTCCTCCTCTTGAAATCATTCTTTAAGTTTTAGCTCAAGCATTACTTCCTTTGTGAAGCTTTCCTACTGTGTATTCCCTTAGCATACTGTGCCCACCTCTATTACAATAAGTGTAAGTAAATTAACTAATAAATTCTCTTCTACATCTAAATTAATTTGAGTTAGATCACTACAACCAAAACATCCAGACTAATAAATTTTGTTTTCAGATGAGAGTTCTTTCTTTCTTTTTTTAAATGTATTTTTACTAGAGATCCGGTACAAGAAATTCTTGTGTGTAGGGGATGGGGTAGGGGGTTCAAATTATTCAGCCTGGCCTGCACCCTCTCCAATCTGGGACTCCTCAGGAGATATCTGACTGCCTATGGGATTGGGCCTAAACCGGCAGTCAGGCATCCCTCTTGCAATCAAGGACCATTGGCTCCTAACCACTCACCTGCCTGCCTAATGCTGCTAACTGCTCCCCTGCCTGCCTGATTGCCCCTAACCACCTCGGTCTGCCTGCCTGATCACCCCTAACAGCCCTCCCCTGCCAGCCTGGTCACCCCCAACATGCATATGGCTGAGGTCCCTCAGCCCGGCCTCTGCCCTCTTGCAGTCCAGAAGCCCTCAGGGGATGTCCTCAGAGGAGTAGGCCTAAGCCAGCAGTCAGACATCCTTAGCTCTGCTACAGAGGCAGGAGAGGCTCCCACCACTCCTGTGTTTGCCAGTCATGATTCCAGCTCAAGGCTCCTGGCTGAGTGGGGAGCGCACTGACCAGAGGGGAGCTCCTGCATTGAGCATCTGTCTCCTGGTGATCAGTGTGCGTCATAGTTACTGGTTGTTCCACCATTTGGTCAATTTTCATATTAGCCTTTTATTATATAGGATTGATTTCAGAGAGGAAGGAAGAGGGAGAGAGAAAAACATAAATGATAAAGCAGAATCATTGATCGCCTGCCTCCTGCAAACCTCTTACTGGGGATGGAGCCCAATACTCAGGCATGTGCCCTTGACCAGAATCAAACCCAGGACCCTTCAGTCTATAAGCTGGCACTCTATCCACTGAGCCAAATCAGTTAGGGCAGATGAGAGTTCTTTCAAAGAAAGCTAACTGCTGCAAAAATAAGTTTGGAAATGACTAAACAAAAATAAGGCATTATTATTGGTTGAATCTTACTCTTTAAAATGGGGCATCACCTTTATGGAGATGAACTAGGAAAGTTTTCCCCTGTAAGTGAATGCAGTCTGTCAAAGCACAGCCCCCACTCAGCTGTTGGCCACAGGTCTTTGTGCAATATGTAAACTGAGCCACCATATTATAGTATACTATAATTATCTATGTAGGTACCCATCTATCTTTCACATCCTAGATTGTAAGCTCTGTCTTTATCCCTGGCATATACAGAGTATCTGATACATAATGCTCAAGGAATATTTGTTTAGTAAGTAATTAAAAGTAGCACATCTCAAAACATGCCATGTGTTCTTAATTTACTAGCAATTAGCTGATAGTAAAAGAAATCAGAAGTAACCATGACAAACAATATTTTTCTCTCTCTCACACAAAAGAAGTCTGGAAGTAGTCCATTTAGGGCCGATATGCCACATTTATCGTCAGCAGGGAACCATCTCCTTTTCTCTTTAGTTTTGCTGTCTTTAGAACACGCCTTCCTTTCCTGCCTCATAGTCTAATGTGGCTGTCAGGGCCACCTCATGTAGTTTTGCAGTTTCTTTACTGCAAAGGCACCAGATCAAGAAGTGAGTGGGTTTTGTATAGTGTCAGGGAGGAGGAACTTTTTCTAATCTATCTGCAAGGATAAGTGCTCTTTCTATTCTGTTCAAACGCACCACAGAGGTTAACGGAGATATTTTGGCCATTGTATTCTAGCTATCACATCCATTTTCCTGGCAGGAGAAAAATTACCACTACCACTAAGCACTTTCCTGAGAGGCCCACGTAAAAAATATTTGCTTAGATTTCATGGGCCAGTACTTAATGACAGGACACAAACAATTGAAAGGGAAACTGAAAATAGTGTTTTAGTTACACATACTGCCACCATAAACTAGTGGGCAGCCTCCACATAGATGCAGCCTCAATGCAATCCAGCACTTCAGCAGATGGCTGATGAGTCTAAAGAAATAGGTTAAGCCATTGGGTTGAGTTTCATAACTAAAAAGTTTTACCCTTATAATAATGTTTATCTACATTAAAGCAAGACACTTTCAATACAACTTTCATGGTATCTGTCTGTCTGTCTGTTTATCTTAATGAAAGGTCAGTAGAGTTTGTTTTTGATATCCCAAACACCATCTACACTTAAATTCTGAGTTGTTATAAAATTGAAGGAGGAGTGGGGGAGACCCCTCTTAAGATGGAAGTTATTCTCCTAATCCAGATACCATCGAAATTTTAGGAGTATGTCTGTTGTGTTCATATCTCTTCTAGGCCAATGCTAGTTAGTAAAGGCTCTCACTGTCTTTTGTTCAAGGTTCTTTATAACCTCAAACACCTTACTAAACTTAGCACATTTCTTTTTCATTCATCCTAGGTTCCATCCCAGCTTGTTCCCTTCATGCACTGACTTTCCCTCTCTGTACCTTTGTTCACATTGTTTTTGGTTTCTACTTCTCAACCCGCCATTCCCAGAGGATCAAAACAAGCACATTCAAGCACGAGCTCCAATGCTCCTTCTTTCATGAACCCTTACGTCATCCCCTCCTCAGATATATCTTCCTCCCCATCTGAGTGCCCACAGCACTCTGAGAGAAGGGACTCCGGTGCAGTAGAAATCCTATACTTTGGGAGAAAGATAGATCTCGATACAAATTCTGGCTCTGCCACTTACTATCCACTTACTATGTGACCCCAGGCAAATAGTTTCACTTCGTCTGAAACATGAGTATACAATACATACTTCAAGAGTTATCATGAAAACAAATTAAATACTAAATGTTAAGTCTGATAGTAGTAAACAATGTTTCTTGTCTAAATAAGTATAGTATACAGGTTTGTGTTGGTTTATATTAATATTATAAATGTCTCAAAGCTACCTTGAAAGAGAAGCTGCAGTGCTTTCTTCTGTAAGATTTTATCAGAAGTAAAAATCATAAAAACAAAATACGGTGACATGTGGAAATGACATAGCCACAAGTAGAAAATACTCAAAGCATGTATTTAATTCAAGTAATCTCTTTACAAAAATCTCCAGGTAACCATAGCCTAAAAAAAATTGTATAAATACATAGATGTGTTCATACCAGATGGGGAGCAGAAATGATGTTTTCAACAATCAATTATATCATTAAATAGTTTTGCTACCTTTGGCAATTTGCCAGGGTTTTCTTTCCTCAGCTTCCTGATCTATCAAACACAGAGGGGGAAAAACAGGATATTACATACCTTAAACAACTTGAAGATGAACATAATCAAGTCTAAACATTCTGAGAAATAATAAATAACAAAAAATGTTATATATTACTCTAGGTTTTATAATAATATTACAATATTACAATAAGACAAATAAATGGTCAAAAGAAGTGTATCTCCTTTGGCTGTCTTCCTCTAATGAATTTCTTCTTTGTCAGCTACAATGCGGTTTTTTGATAGCACAACCTAATCAGTTCCCCAGAACCAACCTATCCACCTACCTTTTTTTTTTTTTTTTTTTTTTACAGAGAGGAAGGGAGAGGGATAATTAGAAACATAGATGAGAGACATCAATCAGCCGCTTCCTGCACGCCCCCTACTGGATACGTGCCGGCAACCAAGGTACATGCCCCTGACCAAAATCAAACCTGGGACTCCTCAGTCTGTAGGCCGATGCTCTATCCACTGAGCCAAACCAGTTTTGGCCTGCCTTACTTTTTTCTCCCTTCTTTTATAGTGCAAGATTTATAATCGTCTGATCAATTAAATTAATTTTTTTTATCTGACCAATCTTTTTGGTGGATAGAAGATTATATGTTAATACACGGGTTGCTACTGTTAATGAATCATAATGTAAATATCTGTATTTTCCGATGGTCTTAGGCTCTACAGCAGTGGTCACGACCCACAGGTTAAAAACCGCTAGCAGGGTCACCTAACACCATCAGAAAACACAGATATTTACATTACAATTCATAATAGTAGCAAAATTACAGTTATGAAGTAGCAACGAAAATAATATTATGATTGGGGGTCACCACAACATGAGGACCCTATATTAAAGAGTCATGGCTTTAGAAAGGTTGAGAACCACTGATATAGATGTTCAACCTTTGTATTTATTTTTGTCATATGCTTTTTAATTAAAATAGCAGAATATTATATAGAGAAATAGGAATGCCTAAAGAAGCAAAAAGGTGGAAAGACACAGTACATTTAATCAAGATTTCACTAGCTGGTATGTTATTTTGAAGGCATGATTTTCATGAAGTATTAGAGACCCAGTGCACAAATTTGTGCAAAGGTGGGATCCGTACAGGCTGGCCCCAATTGGGCCCAATCAGGGCTGGGCTGTCTGGGGAAAGGGGCTGTGGGCCCTGTCCCTGATTGGGGGGGGGGGCCTCAATTGGTGTCAAGGCCAGCCGTAGGGAGGGGCTGTAGATGGTGGGCCAGCCATCCTGCTCCCAAAAGAAATGGGGGCCAATAGGAGGTCAGTGACCAGGGAATAGGCCATGGGAGGTTGACCGTCCACCCCCATCCCTAATTGGTGTGTGTGTGGCGGGGAGTAGAGGGGGCTTATCAGGGGTGGATCTGGCTGGAAGGAGAGGCTGAGGGTTGATCAGGATGGTGGGGACCCATCAGGAGCAAGGCTGGCCGGGGGTAGGGGCCACAGGTGGTTGGTTGGCCACCCCCACCTCTGATTGGGGTGAGGGAGACTGATCTGGGGAGGGGTCACATGGGAAAGGGACTGCAGGAGGTTGGCCAGCTGGCCCTGCACCCTACTAGGGTTGGGGGGGGTGGTTAATCAGGGGTGGACAGGGACTGTGGGCCAATCGGGGTAGTGGGGATTCATTGGGGGCAGACCTGGCCAAGGGGAGGAGCTACAGGAGCTTGGCTGGCTGGTTTCACCCCCGATCAGGGTGAGAGAGGCCAGTCAGGAGCAGGGCAGGCTGTGGGGAGGGGCCATGGGAGGTTGGCCAGCTTGCCCTGACCCTGTCATGATTGGGGGATGGATCACGGGCAGGGCCAGCCTGGGGGAAGAAGCTGTAGTCCAATAAGGGTGGGAGGGGCCGATCAGAGGTAGAGCCAGCTGAGGGGAGGGGCCATGGGAGGATGGCTGGCCAGGCCCATACCCAATAAGGCCAGTTGGCCAGCCACAGTGGGTGTCACAATGACTGGTTGTTCTGATGTTCTGGTCACTGTTTTTTTTATATAGATAGATAAAATATGAAAAAATTGTTATTTTTATATGCTCTAAATTTTCTGTTTGAAGCATTTCTTTGTTTTGTTTTGTTTTTAGAAACCAAGTATATCTTTATGGGTTTTTTCACAACAAAGGACATTTAGTATACAGACTCTAAAATAGGTCCTATATTGTCCTGAAGAGACTACTGAAGACTGAAGAGACTACACTACTTGGTATACCAGTCAATAATGCGGATTTTTTTTCAATAGGTGGAGTTGTTATACATATGTTGATATGTATGATATTTTATTGTATTGACGACAAGCTTCAAAACTTCATATGTCAAATTTGCTGAAGGTGTTAACATCATAGATATTTTTACGCTTAAAAATGTCGAATTTTGTGCCAAAAAGAGCATTTGCAGGAAGTTTTAATTTATTACTTTATTTTGAAGAAAAGTGCTGCTGAAAGATACTGTATACTTCAGGAAGCTTATGGTGAACATGCACCATCTCCAGATATTTATGAATGTTGGTTTAAATGCTTTAAAAGTGATTTTGATGTGAAAGACAAAGAATGTCCAGGTCAGCCGAAAAAGTTTGAAGACCAACAATTATAAGCATTATTGGATGAAGATGTATGTCAAACTTAAAAATAACTTGCAGAAAGATTAAACAATTTCCGATTGTTTACAAGCAATGGGAAAGATTTTAAAGGAAGGAAAATGGGTGCCACATCAACTGAATGAAAGACAAATGGAAAACCGAAAAGTCATCAGTAAAACGTTGCTTCAACAGCTAAAAAGAAAGTCTTTTCTGCGTAGAATTGTGACTGGCAATGAAAAGTGGATTTATTTTGCGAATCCCAAATGCACAAAATCATGGATTGATCCAGGTCAACCATCAAATAGACTGCAAGGTCAAATCGCTTTGGAAAGACAATGTTCTGTGTTTGGTGGGATCAGGAAGGTGTGGCGTATTATGAGCTTCTAAAACCACGTGAAACCATTAATACTGATCGCCACCATCAACAAATAATCAATTTAAACCACGCTTTGATTGTGAAATGACCATAATGTTCCAGAAGACATGGAAAAGTAATTTTACTTCATGATGACGCACCATCACACACTTCAAAACCAGTTAAAGACTGGTGCACGTTAAAAGGTCTTGCCTGGGAAGTATTAATCTACCCGCCATATTCACCAGACCTCACTCCTTCAGATTAACACTTGTTCTGATTGATGGCACTGGCTTTCTGAGCAGCACTTCAAAACATATGAAGAAGTGAAAAATGGGTCTCTGAATGGTTTGCCTCAAAACAAAAGTTCTATTTGGACTGTATCCACAAATTACCTGAAAGATAGGGAAATGTATAGCTAGCGATGGACACTACTTTAAATAAAGCACATTTGATGTTTCTCTTGAAATTATCGTGTTTTCTTTGATTACAAAATCTGCTACATAAAATTATGGTTAATAATGCAGATTAATTATTAACCGGTTAATAGTGTGGATTAACTATTAACCGGTTAATAATATGGACTATTAACCAGTTAAAAAATCGGATTGATTATTAACCAGTTAATAATTTGGATTTTGCCATCCAAAGAACACACAATAATTTCAGGAAAAGCATCAAAAGTGCTTTATTCAAACTAATGTCCATTGCTAGTGACACATTTCTCCCATCTTTCAGGTAATTTGTGGATACTGTTCAAATAGAACTTTTCTTGTTTTGAGGCAGACCATTCAGAGACCCAATTTTCCACTTCTCTGTACGTTTTGAAGTGCTGCTCAGAAAGTGCGTGTACCATCGATAGGAACAAGTGGTAATCTGAAGGAGCAATACAACAAAATAGCATACATATTAAATCACATATATATCAACATATGTGTGACTCCATATATTGAAAAAAAATCTGCATTATTAACCGGTACACCTAGTATTGGGCTGAGGCCAAATTGAGGGATTCTTTCCCACAGAAATGAAGATGGCTGTTGGCTGACTTACCCTGTCACATGTGAGGAGTTTGAACAGCAGGGGAGAGAATAGTGGACAGGCAGGTACAAGTGAAACAGAGAGAGGATGATAGGCCATGTCCTCGTGGTGGGAAGCACTAAGGAGGTTCTGCTAACATATTGGATATCCAGCTAAAATATTGGAGATATACACACAATCCATTCCATCTGGTGTGGGGAAAAAATGTGCATGCAGAATTGCACTTGAGACCCAGCAATCTACCCATCGGTAAATTGTGCCCTAGTAAATGTCAAGCTCTAGCCCATCTGGTTGGTCACTCCTCCTTCCTGAGGCCCAAGAGAGAAAGAGTTCCAATGGAGAGAAGCTGAAGTATTTTTCTTTAGGAGACAAGGAGAAGAGTTTATTCTTAACTTGTGGAAGATCCCAGAATATGTAACTGATGGAGGAATAGGGGAATATAAATGGCATTGGGTGGAAGAATTTCGCAGGAGACTGGAAGTTCAGCATTTACTCTTAAAATCAAGACCTTGCAAAATTTGGGTTTTGTCATTATACCCTTGCTAATATACAGCCTGGTAAGTCACAGGGAAAACTGTCATTGCCTTGAAGGCATATGTTTTGTTCTTAATAGCTCTTTAGTTATGAATATACATTGTAAAAACTACAGGCAAGCAAAAATAAAAACATTATGGATCCACTATATTCAATGCCTAGTGGTGTAATCTTTCTGGATCTCTATTTTTTTTTTTAAAGAAAATTAACTCATACCATGATGAGGCCCACCTATCTATTTTAGGAAATGTTTGTTTTACCTAATGCAAATGTTTGTTTTACCTAACGGCCCAAATAAACCAGTTTTAAAGCACATTTTTGTGTCATTAAGAAATTTTTAAAACTATATTCTGCATTAGGTAAAATAAACATTTCCTAAAATAGGACACATGGCATCTCTCTTCATCTAGCACTTTTAAAAAATATTTTTTTATTGATTTTTAGAGAGAGGAAAGGAGAAGAATAGAAAGACAGAAACATAGGTGAGGAAGAAACATCATCCATTGACTGTCTCTTGCACACTCCCTACTGGGGAATGAACCTGCAATCCAGGAATGTGCCCTGACCAGGAATCAAATCTGCGACCTTTTAGTTCATAGGTAGATGCTCAACCTCTGAGCCACACCAGCCAGGCTAGCCCTGTACTTTTTAATGACCCTGACTTGCTGAAGAAACCAGAACAATTCTTCTAGAGAATGTAACACTTTCTGGTTTATTTAATTGTTTCCTTGTGTTATCATTTGGGTTGTTCCATGATCCCTGGATATTATATCCAAAGATTTGTTGGATTCAAATAAAACATTTTTGGCTAGAATACATCATAGGTACATTCTACATGAAATGTTACCTGCCATCAGAAGGCACATAATATTGCGTTGACTCACAATAAATGATACTGAATTTGGACCCTGGATCGGATTGATAACAGTTTTTGCTCCAGAAATCTAGCTCATGTAAAAATTTAATAACTGTTCAGTAAAATATAGACTTCAGTATTATTTATGCCCTTAAGAGCTTTATATGTTTGTTAAGCCTTAACATTGTTTTAGAACCCATTATTTGACTGTTTATTTTAGCTTTTATTTTGATGGTAGTTTAAGTTATACTTGATATG
>PVJN01060455.1:0-11566 GCA_004026805.1 Lasiurus borealis
TTACTAATCATTATTTTTGGTAAAAACACTTACTTTGCCTGAGCCTTTAGGCTCATTTGTAAAAATGAAGATAAATCTCAAGTCACAAAGGTTTCACACAGAACATTATAAGCAACACAGGGTTCTACAAATGTAAAGTCAAATTATTATTCAGTGAATTCCAGAAACATCCCTAAAGGGCACCCCTTAAAACTTAAAACACACACCTAAATAATTAGGAACAAACACCATCCCTGCTTCCCACTGTTGAGCAATCAGGTGTTGAGGTGGACAATTAGGACACAAAGCCAAATTGAAAGTAATAATCAAGCCTTTTATTTACAGTAACGGTGTAAGCAAGAGAGCAAAAGAGGCGCAAGCTCACCAGTGTTCCACTTCTCCCCGTGGAATGGCACCAGGAAAGGATCAAGTGATGCAGCCCATGGGGGAAACTGTCTCATGGCCCTTCCTCAGGCTCCTGTGATGGTCATGGATGTGGGGAAAGGGGAAGAGCTAAAAATAGAATGATACTGAACCAAAATGGAGAAAGTGTCTATACAGAGGCCCCCTCTGAATGTAGTCATCTGGGCTTGGAATTATCAAATGACCAACTACAATAATTTAGTAACAAGTTTGGTGTCCTTTATTCAAGGGAAACCAATCCATGGATTGGGGGTGTCGACATAAGAAATGTCCAAGCTGTAGAGAATTTTAGGAGTTTATTAAACTGATGACATACACTCTGGGGCAGCAGTGGGGTGACAACAGTGGTGATGGTGGTAGTGATGGGGGTGGGTGGGTGAACCATAGCTGGGATTGGATTACAGGATAGTTAACAAGATTATGTGCTCTCCTGAGGGTTAATACCCCTTTAGAGGGCTATTCTGATATTTCAAAGGTGTATTAACGTAGATGCACAGGAACAATAGGCAGGTTTGGCTTACAAACTTTCACTAAAGAAGTTACAGGCCGGAGGCATGACTATCCAACATGACCTGCCCAGTTAGGAATTTATTATTAGATCACCCTGTGAGGTTATTTTCCATAGAACCCCCTTTTTCATCCACCGGGGAGTATAGTGCCTCACAAGCAGTGGAGCACTCTTTCCAAGGGATTTGGGGCAAGAGCAAGAATTGTAAGGAGCCTTAGAAGAGGCAGTATGAAAAGAGGGTGTGGTTGGCTGGGAGGACAGGGATTCCTTTCGGAGCTACCAAGTCCTATTTGCTAGGGTAAGGTGAACTTAAGTTGAGTGGGAGGACTGTGATTGGTGTATGTGAGGTTTCCTTGACAGGTGTTTCCCGAACATGCAGGCTGCAGAAACCACCATTTTCTGGGTCCTGATGTATGAATTAACTATCAGAATGCAGATACACATATGAGCATGGCTGCCCAGGGGGCCTGGTGGGAGGGCAGCTTCCTCCAGAGGCCTTCCAGGAAAAGCCTTGTAATTGTCTGTGGTCAGGCCTGAAAGATCTCCCATAGGAGTCTGATGTAAAGCCTGCTCCTCACCCGAAGGAAAAAAGAACACAAGTATTCTTTACCCAACACATAATAAACGTTATTCCAAGAAATGATATAAAGAAAAAAAACTAATACATTTAATGTGGATAAAAAGGGGCTCTGTGGAAAGTAACCTCACAGGGTGATCTGATCATAAATTCCTAACTGGACAGGTCATGGTAGGTGGTCATGCCCCAAGCCCACAGCTTCTTACTGAAAAAATGATAAGCAAGCTGTCTGTTGTTCTTGTGCATCTAAGTCAGTACACCTTTGAAATACTAGAATACCCCTTGAAGGCATGACCACCTTCCAGAGAGCATATAACTTTGTTAACTATCCTATCAGCCAATTCATGCCTTGCTTTTTCCCACCTTCATGTAATCTTCCTTATGTTCTCTCCTTAATTTCAAATGCGTAAAAGAAACCGAAAAACTTTTAATCTCTGAAGCATTTGAGATCTTGCTTCCCAGCAACTGTTAACAGTTTTGGTTCAAATAAACTTATAAAAAATTCTCTGTAGATTTTTTCTCACGTAACATTAAGAATGATTTCTTTAAAAGCCTATGAATAATGATGCTGCAGCAAGTTTCTTAAGAATAATTGAGGATATTAGTTATATTCTTAACCTCCAAGGACCATATCATGTAGAGAAACCTTAGTAAGCTTCAACCTATAACACTCTTATTTCTAAGATCATTTGTAAGTCAGTTGTTAAGATTCAGAATCACATTTTTAGAGGAACATTTCAAATGGTGATTAATATACCAGGCTAGTCCACACATTTTTTAAATCCATAATTTGAATGAAAAGAAATTTGTTTGTTTTAAATGGCCTTGGAAAACTGGCAAATTCCATTTTCCCAAATAGCTGAAGCACTGCCTGGGGCAACTTGAATCTTATTTAATACAAAAACAATCTGATTAAATGATTCTTTTAAAACAACAACAAAAAACCCATAATACCTATCAGCCATCTCTTTGCCACCTGATAATATAAGGAATAACTATAAAATAATGTTATTTAACTAAAAACTAGACCTGTACATCAAAATAAGTGTAGTGTCTTCAAATAAGTCACCTTAAGAGATTACTATTTACTCTAATAATAGTAAAACATCCTTGAAATTCCATTTTCAGATAATGGCCTAAAGCTTACTGATTCTTTTTAATATCCTCAGTGGTGGCAAATTCTTTGCTTTAAGATATATACCCTTTGTTGTCTTTAGAGTAGCTATTCTTGTTGCCATAAATGTATAGATTCCCAGCATAACCAGCTTGGAAATATCATATCCATTGAGATATAGCCTCTGGTATGTTCTGTTTCCTTAAACAGCCAAACCTCATAAATCAAGTTCACACAGTACAAACTGTACTACCACAAATGATAGTATCCTTTTTGCTTATTCTTTTTTAAGAAGCCAAAACTATCTGGAAATATGAGCTAGATGTTTTTGTTTGTTTGTTTTAATTTAATATTTTATATGGATAGCAAAAATAGGAAATATACAGGGGGAAGATCCCTCTTGCGATTGCAATAAGAAATGTGAAATACCTAGCATTAAATTGGCATTAATGTACAGGACTGATATAAAGAAAGCCACACAACATTATAAAAACACATGGAAGATCATTTTAATAAACAAGAGGAAGACAGCACATGGGTTTCCGAAGTTGAAGATTCAATATTTGTAAAAATGTAAATTCTTGCCAAAATCATCTATAAAATTAAACTTGTTCCAATCAAAATTCAAAAAATGTTTTTGGAGAACTTGAACAAATAATTTAAAAGTTCATCTGGAAGAATAAACATGCAGGAAGCGCTAGGAAAATAATGGAGAGGAAATGAGTGATGCTGGTTGTGTCAAGATAGGATTAAGGAGGTGGGGGAGTGCTTGCTCTTCCAGACATTACAATATACTGGGATGCGCTGCCTGCTGCCAGGGACAGCACCCACAACCTGGGCATGTACCCTGACTGGGAATCAAACCCGTAACTTTTTGGTGCACAGTTCGATGCCCAACCCACTAAGCCACACCGGCCAGGGCAAGGTATTTTTTATATAGTATAATGAAATGTGTCAACATTAGGAAGACTTGTATAAATAACTCAGTGAACCAACAGTTTCCAGGTGACCAACATATGGTATCACAAAATCATCCGTGGGTAAAAGATTCATTCAAAGTACAAGACAGACCAATGGATTTAAATATTATATTGCAGTTAACCTTTAAGAAACTACCCCAATATTGAAATTCAGTGTAGTGTCAAAGGAGAAAACTTACACTCTTCTGAAGAGACTATTAAATTACTCCTCCCCTTTCTAACTTCTTATACATCTGTGTGAGATTACATTTTCTTCAAATACTTCAACCAGAACATATTGTAACAGACTTAGCAGAAGCAAATATAAAATCCAATAATCTTCTCTTAGGCCAGACATTAAAGATATATGCAAAAATGTAAAACTATGCCACTCAAATTTTTTGGAAAAAATGTAAAATAAAAATGTTATTGATGCTAATATGCCATGGGGTATTATTGTTATTTTTAAATAATAATAATGTTAACATTTTTTCCTTCAGTTTAATTTTTAATACAGTAAATATGGGTAACTATGATCTACCTAAATGAAACTCCAGGGATCCTCTATAATTTATTAGTGTGTATAGGGGTCCTGAGAACAAAAAGCTTGAGAACCACTGCCTTAGATTAATTTTCTGGGGTGACATGGAAATTGGAAAGTCCACTCTTTTAAAGAACAGTGCAATGGCTTTCTTCCATTTTGGCAAAGGTGAAGTGTTGGTCAGTGTGTGCAAGAGCAAGCAAGCATCCTCACACAATGTCAGGGAGACTGAGCTGAAAGATCTTTCCTGAGGGAACTATGACAATACATGTGGAAATTTTTTAAAGAAAGAGCTTTATGGAAAATTCCATTTATAGAAATATATCCTAAGAATATAATTGGAAGGATCCTAAGGATTTATCACAGTATTGTTTGTACATTATACTGAAAAACGCTAAACAGTCTAAATACTCATCTTTATAAAAAAGGTTATGTAGCCACTTAAAATGTTGCTCAAATCTAAATTTATTGATATGTAAAGAGGTCCATTATTTATTGGCTAAAGAAAAGTCAAGTATAAGAGATCATACTTTAAAAACTCAGCATAAAGAAAAAATAAAGAAAACAGGAACTTAAAAAAAACATATATGCCAATAAGTGTACATATGCATAGGAAAGGTCTAGAAGAATTTATAATAGTTATCTGTCATTGAAAGGAGATCCTTAAATTTTTTTAAATAAATTTTGAATTTACTTTTCTCTTTCTAAGTAAACTCAAACTACTTTTATAATCAGAACACATAAAAATATTTTTTAAATCACTAAATATACAAACCTATCTAATAAAGAGGGAATATGCTAATTGACAATCACTCTGTCACAAATATGGCTGCACCCACGAATGAAGCCAAGTTCCCATAAGGAGCCTTAATGAGCAATCAGCAGGGACCTGAGGCTATGCCCTCCCCTGCCCCCACAGGGCTTGACGGGACCTCAGGCCAGATCCCCCACCCAGCAGGGCTTGACAGGGGACTTAGACCTTGCCCCCCACCTGGCAGAGCTTGACAGGGGACCTCAGACTGGGGAACCTCAGACCACGCCCCCTGCCCAGCACCAGGCCAGGAGACCTGAGGCTGCACCCTCCTGCCTGGCTGGGCTTGAGAGGGGACCTAATGTTGCATCCCTCTGCCAGCTGGGCTTGACAGGGGACCTGAGGCTGTGTCCGTCTCCCGGTGCCAGGCTGGGGGGCCAGAGGCTGCACGCCCCTGCCTGGTGAGACTTGACGGGGGATCTCAGGCCATGCCCCCCACCTAGCAGGGCTTGGCAGGGGATCTCAGGCCATGTCCCCTACTTGGCAGGGCTTGACGGAGGACCTCAAGGCATGATCCCCACCCCAGTCTGGGCTGGGGGACCTCAGGCCATGGCCCCCATCCTGGCACCGGGCCATGGGACCTGAGGCTACATCCTTTGCCCGGCAGGGCTTGCCAGGTCTGGATCTAGCCCAAATGGGAGTGGGAGCCAGCTGGATCTGGGTCTCATGCGATTTTGAAGTGCATATGGGTGGGTGGGGACTTGACTTTGGGTCCCATGGTGCACTCTGACAGGAGGAAGATTTTCATATACATTTTACTAATTTTCTTTTATCTCTGACACTTCTATTATAGAGAGAGGGCAAATAGCAATATTAAATTATTTCCTCTAATTAATCCCCTTTTAATGTGCACAAATTTCGTGCACCGGGCCACTAGTTCTATATAATGTTCATGGGTAGAGGATCCATGCTTGGTAAGGAAGAAAAAAAAAAAAGATGGTATAGGCAGTATTAACAGTAACATTAGAAAGGTTTTCAAAATTTTCTGGCAGTCACCCATTTAAATGGAGGGAAGACAGCACGGAATCTACAAGAGCCCGGTTAATGGGACCCAGACAGGATTCTGTGCATGGCTGGATTCAAGACCCAAACACACTACACCCAAAGAAGTCCAGAGAAAGACTACTTTTAAAAGACTCCAATTTGTTAGGCCAGGTTAAGGCAGAAAATTGAAGATGCTGAGCAGGTAGGGCAAAGAGCTCTGAAAGAGAAAGAAATTATTAGAAAAGGCAAAGAGTAGCGGAGGTGGTGGAAAACAGACAAGTAATTCATTCCAGAATGTCAAATTCCGGTTACCCAGAAACTTCCTATTCACCCACTATGGCTGGAACATGCTACCTGCTACAGTGCTGTGTGACCTGATGGCTGCTCTCCCTCTTCATTTGGTAACTGTTTCTGATGTGCCAGAACCTTTTCATTTATAGCACTTGTTAATCGTCAGGCAGCAAACACAGATGGCACCAGTCTGGTCTGCCCAGCCCAGCTCCTGGGAAAGCTTTTGCACCCTCTGCTGGTCAGCTCTATACCAGAACAGGAGGGTCTGTTTCTGAAGGAGGCAACTTGCCAAATCACAGGGACACACTTTTGTGTTCTCTACCAGATTTCAGTGAAGAGTTTGGAAACCATTTTCTCAAACTGTGCCCCCCAACCCCAAGAGACAATTCCAGATCAAAACCATGGCTTCATTTGTTACACCAAAGAAAAACATCATAAAAACTAAAGTCCCATGAGAAAATAAACCATCAAAAGCATTTATTATATTTTTTAAATTTATCTTTATAGTTCAAAGTATTACAGATGTCCATTTTTTCCCATTGACCCCGCAACCCCCACCATCAAAAGCATTTTAAATTCATACGATTTCACCTTATTACATAATAAATACATAAAAGTATGCAGATGATTGCAACACTTAATGTGACTATAAAGACCCATAAAAGCTTTAGCCTGAGAATTATTATAACAATAATATTTGTACAACTTACAGAAAGCTCTCATTTTCACACCTAATCCTTACAACAATTCTATAATTTAGAAAGGAAGGCAAACAAGCGTTTTTTTATTAGCACCATTTTACAGATGTGGGAGATGAGACTCAAAAGAGGCTTGGTGAGTTGCCTTGATCACAAACATACCAGAGCCATAACCCAAGCAGGCCTCCTCTCTCCAAGCTCTACATCCTACTCAGGACACTCCTCTGCCTGTGCTGCCAATCCATCAGGAGTTTTCTAAAGAGTTGGTACGTATCTTAGGTAGAGAAGCAGAAGGCCTAAAACATGTTTCTATAATACAAATGGCCTGGTGCACGATATTGGTGCACATTAAAAGTGAATTAATTAGAGGAAATATTTTAATATTGCTATTTGCCCTTTCTCTATAATAGAAGTGTCAGAGATGAAAGAAAATTAGTAAAATGTATATGAAAATCTTCCTCCTGTCAGAGTCTGGGGGGCGCCACAGGAACCAGAGTCAAGTCCCCGCCCACCCACAAGTGCCTTGAAACTGTGAGAGACCCACCCCCATTAGGCTAGATAGATCCAGACCTGGCTGGCCCTACCCCCCATCAAGCCCCGCCAGGTGGGGTGTGTGGCCTGAGGTCCCATGTCAAGCCCCACCAGGTGGGAGACGTTGCTTTAGGTGCCCTGGCCCAGTGCTGGGTTGGAAGGCACGGCCTAAGGTCCCCCAGCCCGGCACTGGGGCGAGGGGCACAGCATGAGGTTCTTTGTCAAGCTCCGCTGGGGGTTGGGCACTGCCTGAGGTCCCCCAGCCTGGCGCAGGGGCAGGTGCCACGGTCTGAGGTTCCCTGTCAACCCCCACCAGGTAGGCAGTGCAGCCTCAGGTCCCTTGCCCTCGCCCAGTGCCAGGCAGCCTCAGGTCTCTGCTGATTGCTCGTTAAGGCTTGTTATGGGAACTCGGCCTCCACTGTGTGTGCAGCCATCTTGTGTTACAGGATCCCTGCCTTTGCTGAGGTGCAGCCATCTTGTTATGATGTGGTGGTCAATTTACAGATACCCTCTTTATTAGATAGGATATTTCATTTTGTTTCAAATATCACCAAAATTTTGGATGCTGAATCCTAAATCTGAGTGATCTGCACTGGAGGCAATGCCCTGTCCTGAAGAAACAGTTTAACAAGAGAAGTGGACATTTTCATGAGGAATCTCCTGAAATCAGCATTTCTATGTGTGTCCTGCTTATGCCCATAAAAAGTAGATCCTATCAGGCTTTCTAGTTTCTGCATCACTTAGTCCTGTAGTATGAAACTATTGTTGGTCCTCAAGTTCTGGTCCTGCTTTCCCTTGAATCTCTATAATTTCCCCCTTATGAACAAAGCTTTATGGGTACTGTTCTGCTGGAGTTCCAAGCTAAACATCAGTACACTGAAGAGAGATTCAGTGAAATCCAGCTAATATCATGGAGCTCCCCCAAACTAAAGAGTAAAGCAAAGTAGTAATGATAAACATAATCAAAGAATTATAGTGTTGTGTGCCAGGCTTTACTCTAGGTGCTTTACACCCAGTGACTCATTTAGTGCTCCAAGAACCCATTTACAGACAAGTACACTGAGGCACAGTGAGGTTAAGTACGTCTAGTTACTTAGGATAACCAGGCTCAAACAGCTAGTAAATAGTAAAGCTGAAATTCGAACCCAATTACTGAGTTCACTTTCTTAATCATTAAAGCTATGCTGCCTCTATATAGTGATGTCTTCATACTTCTGTTGTACTTTTAAAGTATACTTTTAATTTTAAAATAATTTTAGAGTTATAAAAAAAGTTGCAGATAGTATAGAATTCTATTTATTAAAATTTCACATTAGTATATTTGTTATAATTAATGAAGCCAATATTAATACATTATTATAAACTTAAGTCCATATTTTATTCATATTCTTTAGTTTTTCCCTAATGTCCTTCTTCTCTCCCAGGATTCTATCCAGGGCACCACATTACATTTAGTCATCAGGTCTCCTTAGGTTCCTTTAGCTCTATTTCTCAGACTTTCTTTGTTTTTGATGACCTTGACAGTTTTGAGGAGTGCTGATCTGGTATTTGGTGAAATGCTCAATAAATACCCATCAGATATTTTTCTCATGATTAGACTGGGTTATGGGGTTTAGGGAGGAAAACCACAGAGTAAATTGCCATTCTCCTCACATTATATTAAGGATACACAATATGAACATAACTTATTACTATGTTAACCTTGATCACTTGGCTGAGGTAGGAGTTGACAGCTTTCTCCACTTAAAGCTTTCCCCCCCCTTCCCTGCCCTTCCTATACTGTATTCCTTGAAAGGAAATGGCTATGTGTAGCCCACACTTAAGAAGTGGTGAATTACGCTCTACCTCTTTAAGGTAAGAGAAACTACATAAAATTATTTGGAATTCTTTTGCATGGGAGATTTTTCTCTTCTCTCCCATTTATTTATTTATTCAATCATTTGTTTATAATAGTACTAGAGGCCCAGTGCACAAAATTCATGCACGGGGCTCGGGGAGGGAGGGTGGTGGAGGGAGAGAGTTCCCTCAGGCCAGCCTGCACCCTCTCCAATCCAGGATTCCTCTCAAAATATGGGAATGCTGGCTCCTAACGGCTCACATACCTGCCGCCTGATCATCCCTAACTGCCCACCCCCACTAGCCTGATCACCCCTAACCATCTCTGCCTGCTGGTCTGATAACCTCTAATTGCCCCCCCCCACCAGCCTCGTTGCCCCTCACTGACCCCCTCACCAGCCTGGTAGCCCCAACTGCCCCCCTGCTAGCCTGGTTGCCCCCAACTGTCCCCCCTACAAGCCTGGTCACACCTCTCAGCACACCCACCCCCCCGCTGGCCTGGTCACCCCCAACTGTCCCCTGCTGGCTTGGTAGCCCTCACTGCCCCCCACCCCCACTGCCGCCCTATCAGTTGTTTAGTGGTCCCTCACTAATCCCCCTGCCAGCCTGGTCACCCCACATAGCCTGCTGCTCAGTCATTATTGTGAGGGTGTCCTGACCAATTTGCACATTACCCTTCTATTAATATAGATGGACTCACAGATAATTATTTTATACTTTGATTATAACCCAATACTATTTTATTTTTTCCAGTTGTCTCCTATATCCTTTGTTGACACACTCCTATCATTGTGTTTTTGTTTTTAGCACTTACTTACTTGCTGGCACTACAAGATGTTGCAGGCTCATATTATATGTACCTTGACCCCATCTTAGAATCAGCCATTTCTCCAAAGAGCATTTGTTCCTTTTGTTATTATTTTTTAAATTTTTTAATTGATTTCAGAGAGAGAGAGAGACAGAGAGAGAGAGAGAGAAAGAGAGAGAGAAACCATAAAAAGTAGGTCCTATCAGGTTGTCTGGTTTCTATATCACTTAGAATCATTTATCAGCTGCCCCCTGCACACCCCCCACTGGGGATTGAGTCCACAACTGGGCCCTGTGCGGAAATTGAACGGTAACCTCCTGGTTCACCGGTGGACACTCAATCACTGAGCCACACCCACCAGCTGGGCAGAATTTGCTCCTTTTTTTGAAGAATGGTCTGGGTACTGGGTATACTCCTTGCTACCATGTTGCTTCTAGGTCCTCTCAACTGACAAAGCAAGGAACTATATATGCATACTAACTCAAGTATATACACATCTTTATTATGAATGTTTCTCCATTATCCATCTGTATCTAAAGTGAGCTAAACTAGAGTCCATACTAATGTCTCCAATTCTAATCCATTACCATGTGGATGGATCATTCTAGCCTTCATCTCTTGCTTGTCTATAACCTCGCACTCCAACAGTAAGGAACCTGATTACCAACATCCATTAATCAGTTATTCATTATTCAATTCCAGAACACGGGTATAGTGGTTTGAGAATTGTTAACTCGTACCTCTGCGAGAAACATTCACTTAAGAGTATAGTGCATATGCATAGTTCCTATTGTCTTTCCTCTTACAGTTTCACTTTCAAAGTTGCTCCAGTCAGTACCTCTTCCCTGGCCCCTTCAGGGAGGTTACCTCTACATTTGTAATACAGTTAGATTCTTTTGTTACAGCCTACATTCCATCCTGGAATCCCCACTACCCCCTAATTACCTTCTTAAATTCTGCATACATTGTTTATTCTTTGTGCTAAAAAGTTCTAAGGGTTTTTTAACGAATGCACATAGTTTCACCACCCTAAAACAAAAACATCCTCCATTTTACTAATCAACCCTCTCCCCTCCTCAACTCTCTGTTTCGGTTACTTTTTCCTAACAATGTACTTGACATCATTGCTTCTCATCCTTTCCCCTCACAACAATGTGTTCACATTTATAAGCTCATGTGATTCTCACTTCAATCCTGAGTGTCCCACTTAGCAGATGATTGAATGAAACTCAGAATAAGTGACTTGGTCAAGATCTCACTAAGTGATGGTGCTGGCACTACACTTTTGTCTTTCAACCCTTGGTGTGATGCTCTTTCTACTACACAGCTCTGTGTCCTCGTGTTCAGCAGGGAGGGAAATGGCTGTGCATAGAGACAAGAAGAAGAGAAGAAAGAAATGATGAATGGCAGAGACAAATGGCAGGGGAGAGGGGCGGCGGTTAGACAGCAACCAAAGGACTTGTATGCATGCATATCAGCATCACCAATGGACACAGACACTGGGGC
>PVJN01060456.1:0-11566 GCA_004026805.1 Lasiurus borealis
AGAGAGAGAGAGAGAGAGAGAGAGAGAGAGAGAGAGAGAGAGAGAGAGAAGGATTTTGCTGTCCACTGCATTAAATGTTGTTTTTGTTTTTTGTTTTTTTTGGTTTTGTGTGTGTGTGTGTGTGTGTGTGTGTGTGTGTGTGTGTGTTATTGTTTCCTTCTGTTCCTCAAGTGAGTATATGCCATTTAAACCACTTTATGATGTTAGGTAATAAGCTAATGCTTCCTCTAGTAAGAGCAATCAGCAGTGCCTTTCACATGAGTCATGTACATTTAATCCACTCAAATGGAGCATACTGAATGGAGATAGTGGTATGTGTCATTATATAAAGAACTTGGCATTATGATGCTATCTGGCTGAAGATCTTTTTTATTTTACCATTTAGAGAACGTAGAGAAATCAGGCATTGGAAATGAATGTGCATGCTAAAATGCATGATTTTATTTTCATCCCTAACAACCAAACAACCAGTCACCAGGAATTGCATTAATGGATTGGTGACATGGTGGGTCTGCGGTCTCATGGCACAGCGGGTCTGGATGAGGCTGGATGGCACTGGCCAAGGCCAGGGACCTGATGCTGCATCCCCTGCCCTGGTGCCAGGGCCGGGAACCTGAGTCCATGCCCCCTGCCCCAGCGCTGAGACATAAGGCTGCATACCCTGCTCAGTGGGGATTAACTGGAGTGGGGCTGGTTAGGTTTTTGTGTCACTCAATAGAGATAGGGCCAGCCAGACCCTTTATTATAGAGAATGGACAAATAGAAGTAATAAAATATTTCCTCTAATTCCTTTTTAATGTACACGAATTTTGTGCACCAGGCCACTAGTTAATTAATAAACCTTGCTGTCAAAGAGTTCTCAAAGTATTATTTGATAACAAACATATAATTTACAAAACATAGAAACCTGATACTGTGAGCTTTAAAATTTTTGCTCAATTTACTTAGGGAAAAATACCTGTCTTGATTTTTTAAAAATTGATTTTTTAAAAATATGTTAGCATTATCAGTGCCTATTATGTCTCTTCAAGTGTAAAATGTGATATATATATATATATATTTTAGACATTTAACAATTGGAAAGGAAATATTCAGCTAATAATATTTAGAATTTTATTAATTCATTCTCTCATCTTTAATACTGCACTGTTTTGACAATGATAACATAAAGGTGCTTTGTACCTCTTAGAACGCCTTATTAAGAGACAGGTGATGTCTGACCCTATCATTTTTTGTGAGGTTAATTTTGATTGGTGTGTTTCTAAATGTTCTCAGTTTGATCCATCCATATAAAATTCAGTGGCAGTTTTTCACCTAAGTGGTTTGGCTGCCGTTGATGATGATTCTCAATTTCCATTATTTCTTTAGGGATGAAAAATGGTGATATTCTAATTTTATCATACCTTTCTCATTTATTACCTGGAATTCTAGGTGTCATGAAGTGTAATTCACATAGGAAATTCTGAACAAATCTTTGAATTTTTATATTTACAAATATTTTAGGATTATAATTTGTTTCCAAGCATGCAATAATATGTATGTATTTTATTATAATTATATTAGGATATTTGTTGTGTTTCAGTCTCTATTGCATTTATTATTTTTGTGCTTATATTGTCCCATTTTTTACTGAAAGCCCCTGTTATAATTTTGTTATGTTTAATATTAGCAGCCTGGTGCACGAAATTTGTGCACTTGGTGGTGGTGGTGGTGGTGGGGGGGAGTCCATAAGTCTAACTTGTGCCCTCTCACAGTCCAGGAGCTCTCAGGGTCAGACCTAAAATGTCAGTAGGACATCCTTTGGGCTGCCACAGAGATGGGAGAAGCTCCCACCACCGTTCCTGTGCTTGCCACAGCTTCTGGCTGAGCAGTGCTCTTGCTGTGAGAGGACAGTGACCACCAGGGAGCAGCTCTTGGGTTGAACATCTTCCCATTGGTGGTCAGTGCACTTCATAGCGACCAGTCATTCTCCCATTCGGTTGATTTACATATTAGCCATTTATTATATAGAACTAGAGGACCAGTGCACAAAATTCTCCCACGGGACGGAGGGGTGAGCTGTCCTTCAGCTTACCTGATCCATCTCAAATCTGGGATCCCTTGAGGGATGTCCAAATGCCCCTACTTGGATTGGACCTAAATAGGCAATCCAGACATCCCATTCACAGTCCAGGACTGCTGACTTCCAACTGCTCACCTACCTGCCTTCCTGATTGCCCCTAACCTCTTCTGCCTGCCAGCCTGATCACCCCCTAACCACTCCCCTGCCAGCCTGATTAATGACTAACTACTCCCATGCCAGCCTGTTTGTCTCTAGCTGCCCTCCCCTGCAAGCTTGATTGGCCCCAACTGCCCTCCCTTGCAGGCCTGGTCCCTTTCAACAAACCCTCCCCTCCTGGCCATCTTGTGGTGGCCACCTTGTGTCCACCTGGGGGCAAGACCTTTGACCACATGGGAGCAGCCATCTTGTGTGTTGGAGTGATAGTCAATCTGCATATTACTCTTTTATTAGATAGATAGAGGCCTGGTACATGGGTGGGGGACTGCTGATTTGCCCTGAAGGGTGTCCCAGATCTTGGTGGGGTTTCCTAGGAGAATAGGGCGGCCTGCATAAGGGGCCTGTGGTGTTTTGCAGGCCAGACACAGCCCCCGGCAACTCAAGTGGAGGCCCTGGTATCTGGGATTTATTTATTTTCTATAATTGGAATTTTGTAGCCTGGAGTGGAGCCCAGCCTCCTGCTCACTCTGTGGAGGCCGCCATTTCTGTTGGGATTTATTTATCTTCAAAAATTGAAAGTTTGTAGCCTTAATTGGAGGCCTAGACAGGCCAGGGCTGCAGAAGCTTGGTTTCCTCCATTGCTGGGGGGCAACTCTAGCCTTCTACTCTCTCCATCTCTGTGGCTGCTGCCATTTCTGTTGGGATTTATTTATCTTCTATAATTGAAATTTTGTAGCCTTGAGTGGAGACCTGAGCCCACCAGGTTATATGGAAAGCTTGGCTTCTCCCATCACCAGGGAAACCCAAGCCTTCCTCCTGCTTGCTCCGTGGCTACAACCGTCTTGGTTGGGGTTAATTTGTATACTTGCTCCTGATTTTCTTGTGGGCATGGCTGGTGGGTGTAGCGGAGTGATGCTTAATTTGCAAATTACTCTTTTCTTAGGATGAGCCCACTAGTTTTTATAGTTTCCATGTTTTCTTGTATAATAAGGTGCTCCACACTCATTTTATACATAATGTGTTGCAGATATGAAATCAGCTATTTATCCAAGGAATTGTGATTCTAATAATGAACGTATTACAAATCACAATCTGGGCACTATACTTTCTCATTACTGCTGAAGTGTTTGTTCTTTCTAAAAATTTCAATAAAATAGGAATAAGAACTCATATTTTCTTTTTTTCTTTTTGTATACCAGGGCTGACTTGAAGCTGTCAATAAGGCATCACTAAAAGCAGATTGGAAAGATGAGGAGTTGCCACACATTAGTATGTATTATTTTCACCATATATATATATATATATACAATAGATTTAAATAGCCTCAACATCATAGATGTTAAAAAATGTAGTAAAATAATTGGGAATTAATGAATTTTTTAGTATTTTATCTTCATTTGAAAATGTAATTTATATAATTATGTGTCTATATAATTTATTTTTTAAAATGGCTATATGTAACACTGGGCTCACAAAATTAACAACAATTCAACAGCAGGCTCAAACAAATCACTCTTTTATCCTACTTAAAAAAAGAGTAATATGCAAATTGACTGTACCTCTGCTACACTCACCAGCCATACCCTCCAGCCAATCAGAGCGAGTATGCAAATTAACCCATAAAGGTGGATATGGCTACATAGAGAGCAAGAGGGAGGCTTGGGTTGCCCCTAGTGATGAAGGAAACCAAGCTTTCCACATACCCTGGCCCACAGGCCTCTGTTTAAAGAAACAAAGTTTCATTGCTGTGTGAGCAGAAGGCTTGGCTCTGCTCCAGGCTACAAAGTTTCAATTGTAGAAGATAAATAAATCCCAGATAACAGGGCCTCTGCTTGAGTCTCCAGGGGGCATGGCTGGCCTGCAAACCACCACAGGCCCCTCGCCCATGGCACTAGGGAATACGCATCCTGATCCAGGACACTCTTCAGGGCAAACCAGCTGGGCCCCCCACCCATGTACCAGGCTTCTATCCTATCTAATAAAAGCATCATATGCAAATTGACCATCATTCCAACACACAAAATGACTGCCCCATGTGGACACAAGATGGCCATCACAATATGGCCAGCAGGGGAGGGCATTTGGGAGGAACCAGGCCTGCAAAGGAGAGCAGTTGAGGGTGATCAAGCCTTCAGGGAGGGCAGTTAGGGGTGACCAGGCCCACAGGCTAGGGCAGTTAGGGGCAAACAGGCTGGCAGGGGAGTAGTTAGGAATCAGGCTGACAGGGGAGTGATTAAGGGTTGTTCAGGCTGGGAGGCAGAAGTAGTTAGGGACAATCAGGAAGGCAGACAAATGAGCAGTTGGGAGCCAGCAGTCCTGGATTGTGAAAGTGATGTCTGACTGCCATCTTTCAAGGTGTCCCAGATTTGAGATAGAGTAGGTTTGGCTGAAAGACAACCCCCAGCCCCCATGCACAAATTTCATTCACCCAGGTCTCTAGTGTGTACATAAGAATAACAGAGATAATATAGGACATTAGGGTTCTATAGTGATTTTTCATGGTATTTAGCAATTATTGTAACATTTTTTAGGTGTGAAAATGGTATTCTGATAGTGTTTTTTTTATTTTTTAAAAGATATTTTATTAATTTTCTCAGAGAGGGAGAGACATAGAGAGCTAGATACATGGATGAGAGAGAAACATCAATCAGCTGCCTCTTACACACCTCCCACTAGAGATGTGCCCACAATCAAGGTACATGCCTTTGACCGGAATCAAACCTAGGACCCTTCATTAAGCAGGCTGATGCTCTATCCACTAAGCCAAGCAAGGCCTTTTTTTTAGCAATACAAATTGAACATTAATAATCCATTACTGATGAAATTTTTGAGCTTTTATATGTGACTGACCTCTTAGTATTTTTTCTGAAGTATTTTTATTTCCTAGACTTTTAAAATTACATAATGATATATCACATTAGGGGTATTGTATACTTCCTTTTCCCAGGTAATCAGTAAACCCTTTAAGTCAGCACTGTTAATTTTTCCTATTGTAATAAAAATTTTTGACTAATTTTATAAGGCTTTCCTTATCTTTGCAACCCCACCCCTCAGAAGGATGACTTCTTGACTATTTGGACTGATCCTCACATATTTTCTGCGCTTCTTGTGGGGCTGTTTTTATAGCAATTTATTTTCTTTATGCCATGTCGCTTAGGTTTTATCTTAATATTTTATATTTAATTTTTAATTTACTTCTCTATCTACATAGATAAATAGATAGAGAGGTATATTTCTATCTCCATTTATGGATAGAAAAAGTCCTGAGAGGAGATGAAGAGTGAGGTAGAGAAGAGAATGCATTATTTTGTTTTCTCCTTTAGTCCTATATTGGTCTTTGAGAACTTGTGCCCAAATATAAAGGAATTTCAAGGATGAATGAATGCAAAGGCACATATTTAACCTGCCATATTTAAACAATAGGCATGCTCATATTTAATACATCCTAACCTACTTTCCTTACCCACAACCTTATCTTTCCTTGCTTTAAGGTCTTATCTTTCTCTGTTTGCTATTTCATTCATTCATTTCTTTCTTTCATTAACATTCTTGCCAAAAATATATAAAATATTTTTTGGGAATCTTTCTATTCAAGATCATTGACATCTTCATCCTACTTTTCACTCTCATATTTTATTTCAGACTTTTTTGTTTTCTCTGTAATATTTTATATATACAATATTTTTAAATGTGTTAAATTTAAATAAATATAGTTAAATAAATATCTTCCACACTACTAAATAGAATTCAAGTACCTTGAAAGCCCAGAATGCTACACCTCAAAATATTCCATCCTAACTTTCTTCTAAAAGTTAGTGCTATCCTAATTGTACATTTATCCTTCCTGTGCTTAAAATAATATTTGTTTCATTCATTCTGTTTTTATATGAATGAAATAATAATGGTCTATTCTTTTGTGACTTGATCCATTCATACAGTATAAGGATTTAGAGATCTGTTCATAATGATGCATTTAGCTAAATTTCATCCATCCAAATTTTAATAAGTCATTTTGTGAATGATGGATATTTGTATTTATAGATGTTTTCTATATAAAATACAACAATTTATTTGTGTGTATCTTGCTGTATATGTTCAAAAATGTATATAGAGCATAAACATATTATTAAATAAAGATAATATGTGAATCCTTCTGTTACATTCAGAAAAATGTCTTAAAGATAAGAACATACAAATTTTCAAGGAAATAGATAATTACAATATTTTACTAAAGTAGCTTAGTAGCAATTTACATCCTCATCAGTTGCATAAGTCATTAACTTGATAGACCTTTTCTATAAATTACTATATTAATAACATTATACTGATGGTATTCATCCTTGGGGTCTCAGATATTTTTTTAGTCTCCTGTAAAACTCATTACTTTGACGGGTAGAAGCATAGAGCACCAGCCTTTATCAATTATTCCCCAGGCCTGATATTTTTGGGTTCTGCATTGCCTCCCTAGTGAAAGCCATGCTTGCATGAGCTTACTTGCTAGACATTCTGATTTTAATTTTTTAATGTGTACAGAAATTAAAATGATTTTTCTTAGCTCTTTCATCAGCCTGTACTTGTTTAGAAAGTCCAGAATGTAAAGTCTGTTATATTGCAAGAAATAGAAGTTTGCTCTATTATGTTTTAGGTAGAATCAAGGAACAATAAAATAATTCTGACAAAAAAGATTGGAATTAACAAATCCTAAATTATCCCCATTCTTTATTGGTGTTGTATTACCATGCCTTACAGTAACACTAACAAAACAGCAATAATAAAAGAGATTTATCAATAGGCACATCTTTAACCCTCTGTCTTTTCTTTGTCTTTATATGGATATAGTAATAGTATCAACCTTGTAAGATCTTAGAAAAGTGCCTAATAATTTTTAACTATTATTTAACTCATCATATGCTAGGATAAAAAGCATGTAAATGGAAATATATGTTACTATAAATGTCTAAAAGCAATCATTGAAAAACCTTTCTTATTCTCTTGCTCTCACACTCATTTTCTCATAAACACACACATAATCATACATGCCCTTTGTGGGGTTCATGGGAAAAGAAAATGAATTTCATACAATAAAACTTAAAATTGCTTTAAAATAACAGCAAAATTATTTGCCAGTATTATAAGTTATTTAAAGAATTAAGTTCCTTTTCAACTAATTAAAATTTATAGAACCTGAAAATACATGTCTCTCAGAAACAAAATAAAGGACAGCATTTACAATATGTCAGCTGAGGTATAGGCAAGCATTTAAAACTAAAGAAAACAAAAACCTTAATATCTTTAGAAGATCCTTATAATTGAAGTCTTTATGTTAAACCTTATTCTTGATTCTAGCATTGTTCTTTTAATGGTTAACATATAGTGGGGCCAATCCATCATTCAGAAGCCTACTGAGTGCATACTATGTGCCCAGTGTGAGAGCAGCAGAATCAGATACCTTTGACATTTTGATTGCTTGGTCTGATTTTCTGTCACCTGTCTTTCAGGCTTCCCTAGAGAGAGAAAACCTGGAAGTAGCAGGCTCTGTACCTTCCGGGAAATCTTAATGAGACCTAGCAGTTCAGACTGACAGCCTACAATCATAGCTTATTTTTATTGGATTTCTTTTAAAATGATCATTAGTCTTTTCTTTTTAAGTCCTTTATCTTCATTTTTACCTAATTTATTTTTATATATTTTACATAAAAAGTAATAAAAGCCTTGAATTTTAGGTGAATGATTGTAGTAGACTCTGACCTCCATTGATTGTATAAAGTTATTACTTTGTGATTTCAGAACAATTTTTCTGAAATTGAAATGCAAACTTAAAAATTTTGTTCACCTTTAAAATACTAATAAGGAAAATCTAAAATAATGTCCAAAATTTTACTTATAATTGTTCTTTTCCAGTTTTCATCCTTTCATTTCTTCAGTGTTAACCTTAAAATTTAGGTCTTATTTTTAAATAGTATTTTTACTTTAGTTGTTTTTCTTCACTATTTTCCTTATTTTATCTAATTTATCTTGTCTCATACTAAATTCTTCACAATTATCTGGTTGTTTTGCCACAAAACTAGATTATTTTTATTTTTTATATTATTAATGCTTATTTAATATATCATTACCCTAGCCATATTGTTTTGAGAATCAATGTAGGATTCAGATCAAGGTAATGCAATTGTTATGCACATAATAAAAATCAATTTGCTTGTAGTTAAACCTAAGGTGGCTCTCCAGCTCAAATGCCTTAAATTTTAAACTTTGTTATCAAGAATATAAAGAGAGGGTATCAGATTGGAAGACATTAGAAGGTTGAGGTAGGAGCTACATATTAAAAAAAATAGAGGCATGATCTTTACACTTTCTTGGGAGGAAATGATCTAGATTTTATAGTAAATGAAAACTATACAATGTTGGTATACTTTGAAAGTATATTAGTAATATAAAATTTGTGGCCCCTCCCAAGGCTTTAGAAAGCTACCATGATAATCCAAAAGCTTAACCTTCACATGATTTATGATATATCTGATTTTGCTCTTGGATAAAATTTCTAATAGGATAAGTTTAGATAGAATATACTGTCTGTATGTTTGTCATTGCCTAATATATCTGGTTGGTGAGAAAGAAATACTAAAATACATGACATGCTGAGACTTATTAAAATTATTCTAAAACCACAAATTGTGATGAATTTAGGCATTATATTAAATTTACAGGTGATGAATTTGGCATTTTCTATTATGGGGGACTAGGGAAAGCTAACGTAGTAGAAATGAAGCAAAAAGTGGAGAGTAGGATTATAATGGGAAGACCAAGATAATGCACAAAGAGACAAAACTCCACAGAAAAGTAATGGATATTTTATATAAACTGTGTAAATAATTTTAGGACCTACTTAATTGATAATAAAAATAACCTTTATTTGAGGGAGGCAAAAACTCTCAAATGCAAAACTGATAGCAAAAGTACTGTCATTTTTAAACACAAAAATAATATGTTAAATGGCTTAGCTTTAATGAGAAATCATTCACTTTATTATCAGATGAGAGTCTCAGGGAATACTGAAGAACATATTTCATGGGTCTTTTCCTTGGCCTATATTTGACCTTTTTTTTTTGTATTCAAATATCACACTTTTTTTCACCCTTTGAAATGACAGATTCATCTTTTAATGACTTAATCTGAGGGTTAGTAATTCTACATAGAAGCATAAGTCCATGAAGATAGAATAAATCAAGAAAAGAGAGAGGTATAAAAAAGAAATGATTGGTATTACAGAACTTATTCAGAAAAGTGTGAGTGTATCAAAGGGGCAAATAATTCTGTACCATGTTATGCAGTGAAGTGAAGTAACCATATTATAACTATGATTATGCTTCTTGAGATAGCATTTACTTGATTGTAAACTGACTTGAATATTATATTATCATTAGAAAAGCATTTAAAATTAAAATATATAAGAACTATGCTTGTGAATAGACTAGTTGAGAATCTTAAATTCTTAAGCCAAAGTAAATTATTGTGTGCTTTTGTGAAAGTTTTAAATAATCATAATGCCCAAGTCAAAATAATGGATTAGAACAACAGATGGACAATTTATTTCACAGATCGTATAGCTACAAATCACAAGTACCCACTTGGAAAACTAGGGTGCATTAATGCGATGTGACAACTAAATTATTTGTTTTATATAGTAGAATGGTGAACATTTACTTTTAATTTGAATTAAGAAAAAATAGACAAAATATTGTAATGAAATAATTGAAATTAGTTCATAAAACCATAATTTTAAAAAGTTACTAGAAGTTTATTAGTTTCTACTTGTAGGGAAGTATTTATTTAAGTTACCTATTGGTAAATACTTTTCTAGAAGTATTAAATGTTTATACACCAATTGTTTTCTTAGGTTAGCTATCATAAAAGCATATGTTATGTATAAATGCAAGTATGAAATATGTCAGTATTTTATAACTACACTGTTCATTAATGAATGGAATTATATAAAATAAGATGGGATTCTTTGCCAATGTTTTCAGTCCAAATTTAGGGAATAGAATATTTTTCTTTGACTTTTGAACTTTCAGTTAAATTGATAAAAAGAGATTAAAATTGTTTTGTTAATTATGTTAAATTGTTATGTTACTATTTATAATAATATAAAATACAAATAGAGCAGATTTATAACAAATAGACTATTTTAAATATTCAGGTTATTTCAATAGTTATATATTCTTGTATTATTACCTCTCAAAAATAAATAAATGAAAGAAAACAAATGACTTGTATGCATGCATATAAGCACACCAATGGACATAAGACACTGGGTGGGGAGTGGGATGAGGGCATGCGACAGAGGATAGGGGAGGCCAGGGGAAGGTCGATGGGAAAAACAAAAGGAAATATATGTACTAATATATGTAATACTTTAAACAATAAAAAAATTAACAAAATAAAAACAAACAAACAAACAAAAACAAACAACTTTGAAAAGCATGCTGTTCCAGTTAAATTTCTTACATATTATAGATGTGTAAATTTTGAATAGTACTTGAATAACAGCAATGTAGTTTGGGATGGAAAGCATAGAATAGTCTAACACAGAATTGGACCAACACTTTAGCCCCAGAGCTAGAGGTGGTACCCAGGGGAGGTAATGAATGACCTTGGAAGCCTATGGTGTTCTGTATGGTTTTTCCTGCAACATGCCAGTGACCTATGTGGTCCTATTTTAGGGTCTATATGTATTTCCTATTCCTAAAGTTTTATATTTTTATGTAATGGGAATCTGACAGTTAATGAAAAGGCAAGAATAGTATCAGGGGTCAGAAGAATACCAAAGATTTAGTAGGATGCTATAGGAACAAAGGACAAGTATCAGAGATAATATTGTGCATATCCTGCAGGTGGCCTGAGATACTTTGTGCACAGAAAGTCTAAACCTTTATTCTTTGTGTAAAGACTTTATAAAGTAATAGGGAGTTGTAGTCCTTTCCAATCATTCCAGAAACAACAAATTAAAAACTACAAATAGAAAAATACAAATTAGGTGAGGATTTGTTTCACATGCTATCACCCTCCAGAATGTGTAAGACCATTGTTTAGCCAGGTCTCTTCTCTTCTTTCTCCCTCTACACACACACACACACATACACACACATACACACACACACACACACACACACACACACACACACACACCCTGCTATTGTTAAAATTGCCTTCCTTGCTAGTGACAGCATAGGCTCAGGGGAATTTGTTTGCATTTTGATGTGTTTCTATCAGCCCTCATTTTCAAAGGAATAAAGGGACAACTTTTTCCTCCAGAGATAATTCAGGTTGACTTCTTAGTTACACATG
>PVJN01060457.1:0-11561 GCA_004026805.1 Lasiurus borealis
TCTTTTGTCTGTCCTTTCTAAGCTTTTCAACCACCACCACTCAGGGTCACTGAACCTGGCTGAGCTGGTGTGGTACATAATGCCCCCTGAGGATAAGTATGCCATGGCCATGCCAGCCCACCACAACTTCATGTCAACTTAACCAAAGCCTGTTTGCTCCATTAGTCCCTGAATAAGATTCCAGTATAAAGAAAGGCCACCTAATAGAAAATGATGGAACCACCTTAATCCAAGAGCATAGGGACTAGAAGAGACTATCACCAGTCTTTCTCCTACTAATTCTCCTACAAGGCACCCTGAAGGGCCAGAGCCAGAATCTGATTTTCCCTCATTACCAATTGACCCAGACACCCATCTCCACCAGAATCCCAGGGCTGCTGCCTATTTCCAAGGAGGTCCCTGTCTTAGCTTTCAGACAATGTTCATGAAGATAAAGCCTACCCCTCGTAGATGGTATGTATAAACCTTCTAAGATGGTCCCTGGAAACCAGCTACCCCAGCCAAGGCAGTCCTTCTGTATCCTCTAATCTAGACCCCTCACTTGCCAGAACAGTCCAAGAGGCCCAGCCCCTTCCCATGAGACCATCCGAGTCATGCTCAGAGTGCCCAGGGCCTATGCTGCCTGGTCCACCCAGAGAGGAAGATGTATCAAGAAGTACCCTCATGCTGCTTCCCGGGATCCTTTGCCACTAACCCTAGGACTGTAAGGCCAAGTTCATTGTCAAAAGACCAGAGATTTCTAAAGTGTATGTTGGCCCACCTGGATCTCTGGCCACTGGCCAATAGTACCAGCAGGTTCTGAATAACTTGTGACCTACTAAGTTGACTGTACCTTTGAGCTCAGCAATGGCACAAGGACAGGCCCATGCCCAGGTTAAATCTCAACATTGTCAGGTTAGACTAGAGAATAGAGGGTGAAAGCTAGAAGCTCTCATAAATAAGAAGAGTCTTAGTTGTGCAGAGCCTAGAGGAAGTTGTATTTTACCTCTGGGTATCTACCCCTGGGGGCAAAGATGGAAGATTAAGACATTAGGACACACAGAGCAGTCAGACCCTGGCAGATACCTGTCTTGAGGCAAAGCCAAGTGATGGCTGTCCTCTGTAGGGAACATAGGGATCTGAGAGATGTCTTATGTCCCCAGGACTGTCCAGTTTATCTAGGTCAGTGGTTGGCAAACTGTGGCTTGCCGCTTTGTTGACTAATGAGTTTGCCAACCACTGGCCTAGCGGTCTGACCAGGCTCCTAGACCCCCTCTGCTCAGCCAGTACATTCAGGACCTCAAAAACCCAGATATCCTTCACTCCACCCGTAGTATGCCTCATTGCTCAGCTATCACTGACCTATTAGAGCAGCAGCTTCAAGAGCAGTTGTAAGGTAGAGCCAGAGAACTGCCCCAGAGACAGACAGACAGCCAAGGGTAAAAGAGAAAGATAGCAAGAAGCTTATTCCTGGGCTCACCTGCCCGCTGGGTTCCCATCACTTCAGTCCTGAGTGCACATAGAGGAAGGCTGATAGTCCTCAGTGGCCAAGAAAATACCAGGAACTTGCTGCATCTCTGAGGTCACTTAAACACAGGAAGTGGAGGAGAAACAGAAGTGTATGCTGCTGAGCAAGGAAAAGGGTCTGGAAGGATGAACCTCAGAACAAGGGAAAGACTGGCAGGAGAAATGCTGCTAATGAATTCAGGCTTAAGATCTGCTCTCTCAGCAGGACGTGCTCACCAAAGAAAGCAACCATAGAAGGTGACAGATGTAGTAAATTCATGGTGGTAATTAGTTCACAGTGTGTATGAAATCATGTCGTATACTTTACACACCTTTGTCGACCTTATCTCAAACAAATAAGCTTCTAGAGAACAAGTAGGTGCCATGGCATAGAAAGGCAAACCTATAGGAAGCCCTCATAACAAAGACAGAGCAAGTAGACCCAGGAGAAAAGGGAGAGATTCTAAGCTATATGATGCTTTCTAAAGCTGTATGTTCAACTAGTCAGTGCCTATGGAATAAACATTCTAAGAACTTGAGACTACACTATATATCTCCAGAAACAATCCTGCCTTATGTAGGTGATGGGGAGGAGAAACAGACCAGCAAAACATATAAGCCCGGAAAGCTGGGTTTTAAAAAGTATATTTGATTTCCAGTTTCTGGTTCTACATATAAGGAGCTTGTTAACTTGCCACTCTGTCCTAACCTAACAAGTTGAAAAGCAACAACAAAAAGTACACAGAACATAGAACTGCTCCTTCCCTCTGCCCCTCCGCCCCACCCCCAGATCTGGAGACAGGTAAATGTGGGGCGCGGCTAGTGTTTGGACAGGTTCAAGCCTTGGACTGATGAGAGGGCACAGTCCTCTTGTGGCCATGTGCAAGTCCCAGCTTGGATGGCAGAGCCTCCAAGCACAATTATAGCCAACAGCTATAATTGTAAGCTTGAACCTATGGTCTGAACACGAGGCCCCATGTGTTATAGGCTGCAAGTGATATAGGCTGCAAGTAAACAAATCTTGATCAGGTGCATGTAATTGAGTGGGATCAAAACCCAGGAGAACATTGTAAACATCTCGATCACGCCCTTACTTTGCCTCATGGTATCGGCTATAAAATAAAGACATGGCTGTGGTCCATGGCGCTGCTGGGTCCCCATCAGGGAAGCAGTGTCCCACCGAGTCCCAGCTTTCATTCTCTGTCTGTCTTTTCTAATCCTTCACCACCCCCACTCAGGGACACTGAACCTAGCTAAGCTGGTGTGCCAGGCACCCTAGGGCTGAGCATACCATGGCCGTGCGGCTCCCCACAGGTAAATACAGGAAGTCACAACTTTCAAAGCAGAGACTCTGGAGCTGAAACACTGTGGGAACCAGTGCCGGGAAAACCAGGGCAATTGGCAAGGTTCCGGAGGCTCAGTGCTGACAACTCTGAGAGCTAGACACTCCTTGCATCCAGTCCTAGGGTCCCTCCACAATACCAAGTACTAGAAGATTTACCTCCAGAAGTTTGACTAGGTTCCCTCAGTAAATATCAAGGAAAGATCCTCTGGTTTCGGAAGGAGGAGGGGAGGAGAAACCATTTTGAAATACACCAGACCATTATGTTCTCTTAAGGCCTGCCTGAGTAGAAACTAGTTAACTAGGCCTTAACCTGCTGGGTATTACCAAAGCCTAGGTAACCTGGGGTGGGGTCGGGTGGGGTAGGATGGGGTGTGGGGAGGGGAATATGACTTCAGCCCACTCTAGCCATTCAGTCCCACCTAAGGGGAGGAGGAAAACAAACTCAGAAACACGGGAATGTTCAGTCCAGAGGCACAGGCTCACTCAATACTGAGACCTGATCACAGGACTACAGAACCCTTCTCTACCCACCCACCCACCTCACCACGTTACTAAAGGCCTATTCTCAGCAGTTTTGTTTTGTTTTTAACACAGTATGTCATGTATGGCCATCAAGTTACAGGGCATACTAGAAGGCAAAGAAACACATTTTGAAGAAACAAAGCAGATATCAGAACCAGACATGGCAGGAATGTTGGCATTATCAGACTGGGAATTTAACTCATTAATATGCTAAGGACTCTAATGAATAAATGGACAGCATGTAAGAACAGATGGACAATGTAATGAGAGGTAGAAATCCTAAGAAAGGCAAAAAAGAAAAAAGAGAGCAGAGAGGAAAAAACCACTAGTGGAATAAATAATGTCTTTGACATGCTTATTAGTAGGCTGGACATGGCTGGAAAAGAATCTCTGAGTTAAGGGATATATCAATGAAATCCCCAAAACCCAAAAAGCAAAGCCAGCAAAGACTGGAAACAGAAACAGAATAGCTGATGACTAAGGACAAGGTGTAACATACACATGATGGGAATGCCAGAGGGAAAACAATATTTGAAAGAATAATGACTGAAAATGTTCACAAATTGATATAAAATATCAAACCAGAACACTCAGCAGAAGAAATGCCAAATGTTTTTTCCAAGTTACAAAAAATTAAAAAAAAAAAGATTTCTGAAAGATGCCAAAGGAAAAAAACACTGTACTTATAGAGGAACAAAGATGAGAATTATGTCCTACTTCTCAGAATCCATATAAGCAATAAGGCAGTAGAGTGCAATGTTTGAAATGTCAAGAAATAAAAAACCAACCTAGAACTTTGTACCCTACAATAATATCCTCACCCTTCAGAACTAAAGAAATGGAGACTCTCGAGCAAATTGAATTTGTTGCTGGTAGACCTGTCTTCCAAGAAATGCTATGTATTTCTTCTCTTCAAAAAACATCTAAGTGAGAAACTCAGATCAACATAAAGAAAGAACAGCCCTAGCTGGTTTAGTTCAGTGGGTAGAGCATCAGCCCGTGTGACTAAAGAGTCCCAGGTTCAATTCCAGTCAAGGGCACATGCCTGGGTTGTGAATCTAATTCCCAGTGTGGGGCATGCAGGAGGCAGCTGATCAATGATGCTCTCTCATCATTGATGCTTCTCTCTTCCTCTCTGAAATCAATAAAATGTATACATATATACATATACATATACATATACATATACATATACATATGAAAGAAAGAACAAAGAAGGACTGAATGAAAATAAAAATTTCTTCTTACTTGCTCTAAGATAACAATTTGCTCAAAATAAATAACACAGTATTTGATTATGAATGTTTATAAATAAGTAAAATGACAGCAATGATATAAGAGATGGAGGAAATAATTACGGTTATTTTGTTATAAGGTACACATGACCCATGAAGTAGAATAGTGTCATTTAAAAAAGAACAGATTAGTTGTAAATGTGTATTGCAAACTCTAGGCTAGGACAACCACTAACAAAACGTAGAAGTACAACTGATATACTAAGAGAAAACAGAATCAGTTAAAACCACAGAAAGCAGAAGAGTGGAAAACAATAATGGGGACAAAGAACAAGGATAACAAATAGAAAACAATAATGAATGTGGTAGCTATTAATCAAGCTATATCAATAATTTTAAAAGGAGATAGGACTCCAAAATATAAATTTCAAAGGGACAAAAATCCAGCCCCCAACACTGCAGTAGCTAAGACCCAAGATCTGCTAAGTTTAATTTGAACCTAGAGCTGAGCTTACAGGTGCAGCAGTTAAGTCCTCAGCTTCTCATTGAGGAAATATTGCAGAGATTTCCATCAATAATCCTTCTAGGGCCACAAGAGGCACATTTTTGTGGTCCATCAAATGGATGACCCTTCAGCTGGGTTGGGGGGGTCCTGCAGGTCTTACATATGTTTGTTCTTCCTGCATCCATTTTGTTGAGCCTTGGTTGGTCATGGCTAAAAGCTGTACCCCATTCCTTGCCAGTTAGTCAGAAAGGAATGGTCTCCCCACCACCACCACATATCTGTCGGACTATTCAATTCAGCCCAGTGATTACTCTGTCTTGGACAGGAGAATATCCAATTGAGACAAGTTCCTGCAGGTCTAGATGACCAAGGGCAACCTAGGGGATTTGTAAATGTGCACTCCTATTTTCCTTCCTCTGTTTTATATATTGGAAGAGTAACATGTCATACTGCCGAGACTCATCATTCTAACTGGGTCGAGATACAGGTCCTCCCCACTCCAGAGGAACATAGGATAGTATTAGAGAAGGCCTGCCAAGAAGCCGAAAGGCTCTGTGAATTATACCAAATAATCCAACAAGGACCCCAGCCATGTCTGGAACAGAACCAGAATGGGAGCCCCGTGACCCAGGAGACCAGACAAAGTTAAACCATTATAAGGAATATCTGATAGCAGGACTTCACAAAGGGTCCCCAAACCAAAGCATTTGAATGAGATCCAGGAAATACAGCAAGGGCCCAAGGAGAACCCATCCACTTTCGTTGAAAGGGATTTTGAGGTTTACCAACAATATTTTGATACTGATACAGAATACAGAGACTGATCAATCTGAACTTTATCGGTTAGAATACCCCAGATACAGTATAAGGGAAAAAAAGCTAAAAACTGGACAAGGAATTGGGGAGACCAATGTCTCAATTGGTTGAGATTACTTTTGAAGTGTTTCACAACTAAGATCAAATTCAGGAAAGCAGAAGCAACCTGACATGAGGTAAGGAGCTGCTCTGCTCCTGCAGCACTCAGCCATGACCAGCCAAGACCCAACAAGATGTCTGCAGGAAAGAACAATCGACCATGGGAAAGGCCCCAAGACCCCCACAACCCAGCTGAAAGGCCATCCATCTTTTAGACACAAAAAAGCAAGAAGGGCACTGGAAATGGGAGTGTCCCAACCTTCTTTGGCAAGAAGGAAAAGGACTTACTCCAAAACCTCCAGTTAGGGGCCAGTAATGAAGGGGCCCAGCGGCACCTTTAAAGACATTAACCAAATTGTAGACATCTGGTCCTTATCCTTTGCTTACAACTTTATCTGGAGACCTGCTGGTTTACATTTTTGGACTTAAAAGTCCCAGGAACTGATTACCATTGAATGGTATGATCTAGATACTAATATGAAATAATATAGCTGGATGGGTGTCCCACAAGGAGTTTTAAATACCTGCACCATCTTGGGGGAAGTCATAGTACTAGTATATGCTTCATGGAGGCCTCAGTCTATGGGGAAGACTGAAAAGATGTATTTGTCAAGTAATCAACTTAACTCAGGATTATGTCTTAGCTGCCCTGCTTAGATATGAGTAGCTCCTAGAAACAAGCTCCAATGAGCCCCATATGAAATGTTACATGGAAGACCCTTCCTTAAGACTAAGTATGACCGAAACTGGTTTGGCTCAGTGGATAGAGCGTCGGCCTGTCAACTGAAAGGTCCCAGGTTCAATTCCGGTCAAGGGCATGTACCTCGGTTGTGGGCACATCCCCAGTTGGGTCAATGTTGAAAGCTTATTTTTATTAAGTAAAAATAGAGAGCTCAGCAATGGCAAAAGGACAAGCCCATGCCCAGATTGAATCAATGTTTCTCTCTCATTGATGTTTCTAACTCTCTATCCCCTCTCCCTTCCTCTCTGTAAAAAAATCAATAAAATATATATTTTTTAAAAAAGACTAAGTATTATGTTCTTGAAAATGATCATATTGTAAAAGAATTAATACCAAAAAATGTGTACCGTTTCTGAATGCTACTTTATCTGCTGTACATACATATGCTTCTAGCCTGTTAATGTTTCCCACAGACATCTCCTTATATTGCATAAACCCCAGAGATTAGGAGATTCTCAAGACTTTCGGGAAAAAATCAACACACTGAGGGTCAGCTACAACCTAAGTGGAATGGACCCTCTGAAGCGCTAGGTAAACTTTGGATACACAACTCACAAGTAACATTTGTGACCCATTAACTGATAAATCTTGGATATTTTTTATTACTTTTCAAACAAAATAAGATATCTGATCCCTAGCCAGTTTGGCTTAGAAGATAGAGCATTGGCCTGTGGACTGAAGGGACCCAGGTTTGAGTCTGATCAAGGCCACAAGCCCGGGTTGGGGTCTTAATCCCAGGTGGGGGGCATGCAGGAGGCAGCCAATCAATAATTCTCTCATCATTGATGTATTTTTTCTCTCTCCCACTATGAAATCAATAGAAATATATACTATACACTCTCTTCTTCTCTGAAATCAAAAGAAATATATACTAAACAAACAAACAAACAAAAAGACATCTGAGATCCCACCTGATCAGGAAGAGAAGATGCGGTCATTCTCGAAAGTAGAGTGCTTCCTTCCCAGAGTTAAATTATTTTAAACTAAACTCTCTGCCTTAACTTGCTATTGTATTGGTTTAAACAATGTGTTTTACTTTCCTGGTTGTGATATTTGCTTGCATAGTCCTAGTAGTCTACTTTCTTGCAGTCTTTCTGGCTTACTTATCAATACGAAGTAGCAGTTGTTACCACTAATCCCCAAGATTGAGGAATGAACAACCAAAAGCAGGGAGGTGGGGAAGGGACTGCAGAACCAGCTCTAACTGGAGCTATCCTGTTTCTTGCAAGACACTGATTTGTTTTTCAGAGACAAGAGAACAAATCTCAAGTTATGCAGCTGAATCAAACAGGAAGAGAAAATATTGCAAATTACAGCCAGTAGGGAAGTTTCTCCCTTCAGTGGCAACATGATCAGAATCTGAACACTGGACCCTTTCAAAAGCAAAGGTTCTGTTGTCCAGGAATACCCAGTGCTGAAATCGCTTAACACACTCAAACCTTGTATGGGGAAGACAGATTTGAGCCTGGCATCCTGCTCCTTTCTGGTTGACTTCACAGTAAAGCTTTTTCCTTTCTCAAAAGCCAGCACCATAGTACTGGTTTCTATGTGTGTTGGACAGTCTTTGCTTGGTAGCAAATTCATGTGGCACCTCAATTTGCAAGTATCTACAGAAATGGGAAGATTTAACCAAAAGTGCTATCAGCTTAAGATGGCCGAAAAGGGCCTCTTTTGATATCTCTAGATTAATTTGTGTGCACTCAATTGGAAAAAGCTGGCTCTAAAATTGAACTGTTTGAATGGAATGCTTACCTTGATTGGAAAATAGAAGCTTCTAAAAGATAAACACAGATAAACTTTCTCTTCTTCAAGAAGTTAAGAAGAAACTTTTAAAGACTGTTTTTGAAGGCTTCAAAATAGCTCAATGTCAACACCTCCAACCACCTGCTACTTTCTAAGCTCCTTTGTCCAGACTTGACCTCCCTCTCCCTTCCTTTCTTTCCTCGATATCTCATTCACCACCCTCGACTGACTTAGGGGAAACTAAGAAGAGAAAGCCAGAGGAGGATAGGCTAGGAAAAACAGAAATTCTGGCAGCTAGCTCCCTTAGAGAAAAGCTGGTTTCAGGATGAGGGGAACCAGCAATAATTTCCCTTCCTTGACTAAAATAGAATTAAGAAATCTAACTAAAGATTTTCCTAATCCTATCTAAAACTGTTGGGTTCCCAAAGGAATTTGATTTATTGTTAGAATGTATGAGCCTTAATTTCTGAGAGCAAAGTAGCAGAATAGCTAAATATGGTTTGCTGCAAAATTCCTACAAAGGACTTTTAAAGAATATGTATTTTATAGATTTCAGAGAAGAAGAGAGAGAGGAAGAGAGATAGAAACATCAATGATGAGAGAAAGCCATTGGTTGACTGCCTCCTGCACATCTTACACTGGAGATAGAGCTCACAAGCCGCACATGTGCCCTGACCAAGAATCACACCATGACCTTCTGGTCAATGCTCAACCACTGAGCCACACCAGCTGGGCTAGAGGTCTTTTTAAAACAAAAAGAAACAAACCTGGAAAAATGTAAGCAATTAGCCCACCAGCTTCAAGCCACCCCTGAGATTTTTTCCCAGAAAATAGGCTGAACAAAAATCTAGCAATGTAAGCAAAAACTTGATGAACCATACATAATTTCTCTGAACATTTTGAGAAAACTTTCTAACAATATTCACGATTGTCTCCAGACAGTTTTAAGAATCATAAAAATGATCCATTGCTCAATTCAGCATTTTTGGAAGAATTAGATGAGTAGCTTGTAACTCTGATTAAACAATATGAATTAAACTGGCCATCCACACATGCTGATAAACTAGCAATTCTGGCCAATCAATTATTGAAAACTATTCAAAAGAAATGGAGAAAAAAAGCTACTGGAATCATTAATTTACAGCTCTAGCAATAAAGCAATGAGGTCAGAACTCCCTGATATCCTTTCCTATGAAGGGAAAGGAGTGTCTGCTTTTACTGTAAAAAGCCAGTCATCTTAAGAAGGATTGCAGAAAACTGAAATGGATTTGGAAAAAGAAAAGAAGCAGGAGAAAGCATAGAGCAGATCTGAGGAGTTGGGAAGGGCATTTCCTTTTCTCTTTGTCAATACTTTTGGAGAAATTGAAATTACCTTAAAGGAAAAAATTACTAAGGTCAAGGTAGTTACTGGGACTACTTCATGTTTTCTTAACTCTAACCAACTAAGTTGCCTTCTGCCTCAGGGTAAAGCTTCTGTACAAATGGTAGGTATATCTAATCAACCAATGTTTGTTTCAAATCAGAACCTATTCCCTTCCAGCTAGGGAGTGTTACAGGGCAATGTATAATTTTGTAGTCAAATCTGCCCCAGTTCACCTGATAGGTGGACATCATGGCTTCCAAGAAGTCTCACCTATCCTTTTCTCAGAAGGGTGAAATCTACTTAGAACTACATGAATCAGATGCTGAACCTATGGGAAAAATAATGATTTTAAAGGAACCCCCACAAACAGAAACTAATCTCCAGGCTAAACATTTGCTGCAGAGTATTCTTACAGAACTCTGGGCTCTTTCCAGTACAGATACTGACAAGATTAAGTCATTCCTTTCAAAATAACTATTGACAATAATTTGTCTCTACCTAATATTCATGAATATCCCTCAAGACCTGATGCAATAAGCTGGAATTAAGCCCATGATACAAGATTACTTTAAAAGGGGGTTATAATTCCATGCATGAGCCCCGTGATTCTGTTCTCCCATTGAAAAAATATGGAGATTTGTACAGAACCTCAGAGCTATAAATAAAACAGTTATTCCCAGACATGCAGTGGCTCTAAATTCACATACCCTATTAGCAGCCATTCCCTTGGACCATAATGGCCCAAGGATATGGAAAGTCTCACCTATTTCTCTCAGACACTAAGTGCTGATTTAAATGATGGTGAATTTCCCAGAGATTCCACTCCAATCCAATATGTGGATAATTTACTTTTATGCTCTAGGACATTGCTAGGCTCCCAAAAGGACATGATTTATCTATTCTAACAGCTAGCTATCAAAGGACATAAGATCTCAAAAGACAAGCTTCAATTTTATTTTCCCCAAGTAAAATCCCTTGGCCATCTTATACCTGAAGATAGGCTACTAATTAATCCTGAAAGACTCAGAGGAATCCTATCCTTTCTTTCTTCAGAACTAAGAAATAGCTTATGGGACTTCTAAGACTGACTGGATACTGTCACAACTGGTTTCCAAAAATTTCATTAATGGCTCAGGCTCTATATTCCTCATTAAAATCAGATTGACCTGATCCAATCCAATGGAACTCAAAAGGGGAGCAAGCTGTAGAGTCTTAAGGAAGATTTATCTAAAGCTCCCACATTAGGGCAGCCTATTATAAATGTCCTTCCTCTCTTTTGAGGAAAATAAAGGGAAAGCTTTAGAAGTTTTCATTCAGAAACACGGAGATCACTGGAGACCTATTGGATATAATAGCCACAATTACACTCAGTAGCAAAGGGCTCCCTCCCTATAAAAGAACCCTTACAGCCAGGTAATGCCAACAAACAGAAGAAATAGTTATGGATTCTCTTAACAATTTATGTTCCTCATTTTGCTGAATCTTTGCTAAACTCAGCATTTATCAGTCAGCCAATTGGCTTCTTATGAAGTACTCCTACTTTCTGTACCTAATTCTTTAGCCTGATTGTAAGTCTTAACCCAGCAATTTTTCTGCCTTCTTTCCAGGATAAGGACATGCATGATTATACTTTATTTACTGACCATCTTCTTGTTCCTAGGAATGATTTATATGAAGTTCTATTGATAATGCTGACTTAATTTGGT
>PVJN01060458.1:0-7500 GCA_004026805.1 Lasiurus borealis
TTAGGGTTAGGGTTAGGGTTAGGGTTAGGGTTAGGGTTAGGGTTAGGATTAGAGTTAGGGTCAGGATTATTGTTAAAGCTAAGGCTAGGACCAGGGTCAGGGTTAGGGTTAGGGTTAGGGTTAGAGTTAGAGTTAGAATTAGTGTTAGAATTAGTGTTAGGATTAGTGCAAGGGTTTGGGTTTGGTTGAGTGTTAGAATTGGAATTACAGTTAGGGTTCGGGTTACAGTTATAATTAGGGTTATAGTGAGGATTAGGGTCAGGATTGGAGTCATAGTTTGGGTTAGGATTAGGGTTAAGGTTAGGGCTAGGGCTAGGGTTAGAGTTAGGGCTAGGGTTAGGGTTTGGGTTAGGGTTAAGGTTAAGGATAGAGCTAAAATTAGAGTTAGGGTTAGGGCTCGGATTAGGGCTAGGGTTAGGGCTAGGGCTAGGGTTAGTATTAGGGTTAGGGTTAAAGTTAGAGTTAGGGTCAGGATTATTGTTAAAGCTAAGGCTAGGACTAGGGTCAGGGTTAGGGTTAGGGTTAGGGTTAGAGTTAGAGTTAGTGTTAGAGTTAGTGTTGGGATTAGTGCAAGGGTTTGGGTTTGGTTGAGTGTTAGAACTGGAATTACAGTTAGGGTTTGGGTTACAGTTATGATTAGGGTTAGAGCTAGGATTAGGGTCAGGATTGGAGTCATCGTTAAGGTTAGGGTTAGGATTAGGGTTAAGGTTAGGGTTAGGGTTAAGATTAGGGCTAGGGCTAGGGTTAGTGTTAGTGTTAGGGCTAAGATTAGGGTTAGAATTAGAGTTAGGGTCAGGATTAGGGTTAAATAAGTCTAGGGTTAGGGTTAGGGTTAGAGTTAGAGTTAGAGTTAGAGTTAGAATTAGAGTTAGAGTTAGTGTTAGGATTAGTGCTAGGGTTTGGGTTTGGTTGAGTGTTAGAATTGGAATTACAATTAGGGTTTGGGTTTCAGTTATAATTAGGGTTAGAGTTAGGATTAGGGTTAGGGTTAGGGTTAAGGTTAGGGCCAGGGCTAGGGTTAGTGTTAGTGTTAGGGCTAGGATTAGGGTTAAAATTAGAGTTAGGGTCAGGATTATGGTTAAATAAGTCTAGGATTAGGGTTAGGGTTAGGGTTAGGGTTAGGGTTAGAATTAGAGTTAGAATTAGTGTTAGGATTAGTGCTAGGGTTTGGGTTTGGTTGAGTGTTCGAATTGGAATTACAGTTAGGGTTTGGGTTACAGTTATAATTAGGGTTATAGTGAGGATTAGGGTCAAGATTGGGATCTACCACTAAAACTGATCTAAAACTGATACAGTGGTACCCAGAGATACGAGTCTAATCCGTCCCGTCACCTCGAGGCGTGGGAAACCGTGAGACGCTCGAGTCTCGAGGTGAACGGGTGGGTCGCGTGCGGCCGGCCGATCCGCACGCAATGACTCCTATCTCAACTCTTACTCATATTTCGAAGCAAAAATCGCTCGCTCGACGGCTCGTATCTCAAACACCTCCTATGTCAGGGCCCTCGTATCTCGAGGTGCCACTGTATTCCGAACCCCTTTTTTCTGGTTCAAAAGACTCGGCCTAGAGTCCCGTCCACACAGCCCGTGTGATGTGAGATGTCTGGACTCCAGACTATAGAGAGAAAGAGCCTCTTCCTGCTGGATTTAATCACCCCATATGGGGTACATGTTTTGGGGGGCATTTCTAAGAAAGGAATATTACACGCCAAGGAGGCATGAGGTTACACGTGTGTCCACCTGACACAGCTACAGGGTCAGCTAAGGTGCTTTCGGCCACTCCTTCTGGATCTTGGACAGGAGATCAGTCGAGAAGGGTGTTTTGCTGGAGGTGAAACAGGCCTTAGAGCTGCATCTACAAGGCAAATAAAGACCTACTTTTCCCACATTCTCTCCGTGAGTTTCGCCTCCACCCTGGCTACGGGGTGAAGACGATGATGCTGATGCCCAGATTTGTCCAGGCCAGAGGTTCTCAATCTATAGTTCGAGACCCCTTTGGGAGGGTCGAACGACCCTTTCCCAGGGGTGACGCCTAAGAAAATGCAAATTTCTGGGAAAATGCAGATAATATTTCACATCACGGTGCATCACAGGAGCCACATGTCATGGTTTGGGGGGGGGGGGTCACCACCCCGTGAGGAGGGACTGTATAGGCCAGGGTCGCGGCCTGAGGAAGGCGGAGAACCGCTGATGTAGACCCTTGAATAAAAGAAGAAGAAGTGGGCCGAGACCGGTGTGGCTCAGTGGATAGAGCGTCAGGGGCCTGCGGACTGAAGGGTCCCGGGTTCGATTCCCGGTCGGGGGTGCATGGACCTTGGTGGCGAGCACATCTCCACTGTGGGGCGTGCAGGAGGCGGCTGATGGATGTCTCTCTCTCATCATCGATGTTTCTCACTTTCTGTCTCTCTCCCTTCCTCTCTGTGAAAAATCAATAAAATATTTAAAAAAAAAAATAACAATCTGCCAGAACCGGTGTGGCTCAGTGGATAGAGCGTCGCCCTGCGGACTGAAAGGTCCCGGGTTCGATTCCCGGTTGGGGGCATGTACCTTGCTTGTGGGCACATCTCCACTGTGGGGCGTGCAGGAGGCGGCTGATGGATGTCTCTCTCTCATCCTAGATGTTTCTGACTTTCTATCTCTCTCCCTTCCTCTCTGTGAAAAATCAATAAAATATTTTTTAAAAAAAATAACAATCTGCCAGAACCGGTGTGGCTCAGTGGGTAGAGCGTCAGGGGCCTGCGGACTGAAAGGTCCCGGGTTCGATTCCGGTCGGGGGCATGAACCTTGCTTGTGGGCACATCTCCACGGTGGGGCGTGCAGGAGGCGGCTGATCGATGTCTCTCTCTCTCATCCTAGATGTTTCTGACTTTCTATGCCTCTCCTTTCCTCTCTGTGAAAAATCAATAAAATATTAAAAAAAAAAAATAACAATCTGCCAGAACCGGTGTGGCTCAGTGGATAGAGCATCGGCCTGCGGACTGAAAGATCCCGGGTTCGATTCTGGTCGGGGGTACATGGACCTTGCTTGCGGGCACATCTCCAGTGTGGGGCGTGCAGGAGGCGGCTGATGGATGTCTCTCTCTCATTGATGTTTCTGACTTTCTATGCCTCTCATTTCCTCTCTGTGAAAAAAATCAATAAAATATATATTTTTTAAAAAAAAAATCAGGAGAGCAAATTAGGATAGGAAATCTCAGAGAGTGAGCATCTACATTATTTTTAAATTTGACACAGGAGAAAGCTCTTTCAGCCCTAAGCCGTGTGGCTCAGTGGATAGAGCGTCGGCCTGCGGACTGAAGGGTCCCGGGTTCGATATTCCCGGTCCAGGGCATGGACCTGGGTGGCGGGCACATCCCCAGTGGGAGGGGGCGTGCAGGAGGCGGCTGATGGATGTCTCTCTCTCATCCTAGATGTTTCTGACTTTCTATCTCTCTCCCTTCCTCTCTGTAAAAAAAAAATCAATAAAATGTATTTTAAAATATTAAAAAAAAAGAAGAAGAAGAAGAAGAAGTGGTACCTACCTACACTCGATGGGACCGAGAGGGTATAGGGTGCTAAGTGACTTGGGTCAGTCGAAGGACAGATAATCACGTGATTTCACTGATATGATGTGAAATTTAAAACAAACACACACACACACACACACACACACACACAGAGAGAGATAAACACACAAAATAGAAACAGCCCTATCTGGTGTGGCTCAGTGGATAGAGCGTCGGCCTGCGGACTGAAAGGGTCCTGGGTTCGATTCCCGGTCCGGGAGGGGGCATGTACCTTGCTTGTGGGCACATCTCCAGTGTGGGGTGTGCAGGAGGCGGCTGATCGATGTCTCTCTCTCATCATCCTAGATGTTCCTGACTTTCTATGCCTCTCCTTTCCTCTCTGTGAAAAAAAATCAATAAAATATATTTTTTAAAAAATAAATAAATAGATAAATAAATAAGAACATACCAGATTAAAACTTTACAAAAAAATAAAAATTAAAAATAAATAAAAATTTAAAAAAAAAGAAAGACCTGGATATTTGAGACAAAACCCAACCAATCAAAAAATCAATAAAATATATTAATAAATAAATAAATAAATAAATAAGAACACACCAGATTACAACTTCACAAAAAAATATAAAAATAAATAAAAATATAAAAAAAGAGAAAGACCTGGATATTTGAGACAAAACCCAACCAATCAAAAAATCAATAAAATATATAAAAATAAATAAATAAATAAATAAGAACATACCAGATTACAACTTTACAAAAAAATAAATAAAAATAAATAAAAATAAAAATAAATAAAGACGTGGATATTGGAGACAAAACCCAACCAATCAAAAATCAATAAAATATATAAATAAATAAATAAGAACACACCAGATTACAACTTTACAAAAAATAGAAAAATTAAAAATAAATAAAAATTCAAAAAAAAGAAAGACCTGGATATTTGAGACAAAACCCAACCAATCAAAAATCAATAAAATATATTAAAAAATAAAAAAATAAATAAAAACATACCAGATGACAACTTTACAAAAAAATATAAAAAAATAAATAAAAATAAAAATAAAAAAAAGAAAGACCTGGCTATTTGAGACAAAACCCAACCAATCAAAAATCAATAAAATATATAAATAAATAAATAAATAAATAAATAAGAACAGACCAGATTACAACTTTATAAAAAAATAGAAAATAAAAAAAATAAAAATAAAAATAAAAGAGAAAGACCTGGCTATTTGAGACAAAACCCAACCAATCAAAAAATCAATAAAATATATAAATAAATAAATAAATAAATAAATAAGAACAGACCAGATTACAACTTTACAAAAAAATATATAAAAAATAAATAAAAATAAAAATAAAAGAGAAAGACCTGGCTATTTGAGACAAAACCCAACCAATCAAAAATCAATAAAATATATTAAAAATAAATAAATAAATAAATAAATAAATAAATAAATAAGAACACACCACATTACAACTTTACAAAAAAATAAAAAATAGAAATGACAGCAGGAAGATTAAAGTCTTAGGTGAGGTAGATAAGAGATCCATCAAAGGACTTGTCTGCCTGCCTATAAGCATAGCCAATTAACATAGATACTGGGGGGGTGGGGGGGGTAGGCCTGGGAGGGAGGGGGGGCATGGGGAGATATATGTATAAAAAATTAATAAAAATTAAAAAATTAAAAATTAAAAATAAAAAGAAAGACCTGGCTATTTGAGACAAAACCAAACCCAATCAAAAAATCAATAAAATATATAAAAAATAAATAATAAATAAGAACACACCGCATTACAACTTTACAAAAAAATAAAAAATAAATAAAAATTAAAAAAAAAAGAAAGACCTGGTTATTTGAGACAAAACTAAACAAATATAATAGTCTTTTTTTATCTCCTACTAATCAAGTCTACGTAACCTCCAAAGACACCAGCATTTCCCTCTGAACATTCCTGGCATTCAGCTCCTGTCAAGACCGAATAAATTGCTCACAGGTGCGTGAACACACCTTTTTTTTTTTGTTTTCTCCCTTCCCTTCCCTTATGTCGAAAGAGCCGGTGAGAACACACACACACACACGTTCCTTCCATGCCTCGAAACTCAAAGAAAAAGGTGTGTCTTTTCTTGGAAATTTCCTAGCACCTGCTGCCTTAGATTATAATGACCCAAATACATATATTTTTTTAAAATATATATATATATATATATATATATATATATATATATATATATATAGCCGAAACCGGTTTGGCTCAGTGGATAGAGCGTCGGCCTGCGGACTGAAGGGTCCCGGGTTCGATTCCCGGTCCAGGGCAGGGACCTGGGTGGCGGGCACATCCCCAGTGGGAGGGGGTGTGCAGGAGGCGGCTGATCCACGTTTCTCTCTCATCATGGATATTTCTAACTCTCTATCCCACTCCCTTCTTCTCTGTGAGAAATCAATAAAATATATATATTTTTAAAAAAAAGAATAAAAGGATGGCCCTAGCTGGTGTGGCTCAGTGGATAGAGCGTCGGTCTTTGGACTGAAGGGTCCCGGGTTCGATTCCCGGTCCAGGGCAGGTATCCTGGTGGCGGGCACATCCCCACTAGGGTGTGTGCAGGAGGCGGCTGATCCATGTTTCTCTCTCATCATGGATATTTCTAACTCTCTATCCCACTCCCTTCTTCTCTGTGAGAAATCAATAAAATATATATATATTTTTAAAAAGAATAAAAGGATGGCCCTAGCTGGTGTGGCTCAGTGGATAGAGCGTCGGTCTTTGGACTGAAGGGTCCCGGGTTCGATTCCGGTCAAGGGCATGTATCCTGATTGCGGGCATATCCCTAGTAGAGGGGGCGTGCAGGAGGCAGCTGATCGATGTCTCTCTCTCTCTCTCATCGATGTTTCCGGCTCTCTATCCCTTTCCCTTCCTCTCTGTGAAAAATCAATAAAAATATATTTTAAAAATAAAATAAAATAAAATAAAATAAAATAAAATAAAATAAATAAAGAGTGAAAACACTTAATATGCATCTCGCCCGCATGAGCCAAACTTTATCTTTCAATCGCCAGCCTGCATCCTACGTACCGGCCGACCAGTCGGTCGGTCGGTCAGTCGGTTGGTTGAATGGTCGGTCGGTCAATTAGCCTTTTATATACAGAGGTGCCTCGAGATACGAGTGCCCTAACCTACGAGATGTTTGAGATACGAGCCGTCGAGCGAGCGATTTTTGCTTTGAAATACGAGCGACAGTTGAGACAGGAGTCATCGCGCGGATCGGCCGGCTGCACACGACCCACCCGTTCACCGCGACGCGAGCGTCTCACCGTTTCCCACGCCTCAAGGTGACGGCACGAATTAAACTCGTGTCTTGAGGTGCCGCTGTGTATAGAGATGGAGATGGAGATAGAGATAGAGATAGAGATAGAGATAGAGATAGATAAAGATATAGAGATATATGTAGATATAGATATAGATATAGATATAGATATAGATATAGATATAGATATAGATATAGATATAGATATAGATATAGATATAGATATAGATATAGATATAGATTTAGAGATAGAGATAAAGAGATAGAGATATAGAGATATAAATATAGATATAGATATAGATGATATAGATAGGATATAGAGATAGAGATAGAGATATAGAGGTATATAGATATAGAGATAGAGATATAGAGGTATATAGATATAGAGATAGGATCTAGAGATCGAGATCGAGATAGAGATCGAGATAGAGATAGAGAGGTATATAGATATAGATATATAGATAGGATATAGAGATAGAGATATATAGATAGGATATAGAGATAGAGATAGAGATAGAGATATAGAGGTATATAGATATAGAGATATAGATAGGAGATAGAGATAGAGATAGAGATAGAGATATATAGATAAAGATATAGAGATAGAGATATAGAGGTATATAGATATAGATATATAGATAGGATATAGAGATAGAGATAGAGATATATAGATAGGATATAGAGATA
>PVJN01060459.1:0-11565 GCA_004026805.1 Lasiurus borealis
GTTACAGGTCCATGGCTTCTTGCTCCACTGACTGGTTTGAGGGTGCCAGGTACTTCTCCTGGATTCCCAGGGTGCTGAGAGAGGACACGTCAAGGATGATAGCGTGGGCAAGGATGGGAAACTGGTCTGGGTGGGATCTGACCTCTATTGATGCCCGCCATCCAACCATGTCTGGCAGAGTAATTCCACCCTTTTACCTTCCTTATAATTATAGCTAAAGGCAACAGCAACCAATAGAGTCTAAGAAGCTTATGAAAGCAACGAGACTCAAATGCTCCTCTTCCTCGAATTGCTGAGGATCAGAAGACCAGAATGCTAACCCTTCAACTCTGTTATGACCCATGCTCAGCGCCAGACCATGCGATTTAAATCCTGATTTTGCTATGTTCTTTTTCTCATCTGTAAAACAAAAGTTGTTATGAGGATCAATTGAGATAATGAATAAAGTGCCTAGCATGGCACTTGGCACACAGTAGGTGCTTAAGAAACGTTTGTGACTTTTCTTCTGCCAAAGGAGAGAACACAGGTGAGCTCAAAGAAAAAAAAATTCTGCTTGGGCCATAGGGTGCCTTCTACCTCTCTGGGACAGCAGTAAGGACACAAATCAGATTCAAAGGACAAAGACCGTGACACTGCTGATGGGACCCTGTAAGACTGGCTGCCTGAGGTCGGGGTCTGGGGTCTGAGTGGGAGATAGGGGTTGAGCATGTTGGCCACCATGACTGCTCTACTAGATAACTACAGTGTCAGCAACTGAGACACTACAACCAGGGAGACCGAGACTTAACGGTTCTTCTAACACATGCTGAGTGAGGGACATTGGGGTCATCACTCTCAGAGCTCCAACTGCTTCATTCATAAAAAGGGATTGAATAAAGAATAAATAACATCCTACAAATGGAGTATGTAGCCCACCAAATGACATCTAGATCTTTCTTTACCATCTCATGGATCCATCCATCAAACCCATCTCAGTCCGACACAAACTCTGAACCTGTGCCCTCTTCCCTTCACTTTTTTCTCAGGAGGTAATGCCTTGTTCCTGTGCAAGTCAGTCCTGAGGATCATTTGCTTGACTTGGAATAATATCAAACCTGTCTTATCTCTGGCCTGGAGTGTACATTCCTGAGCAGAGCGCATGAACCCTGAGTTCTCCTGCCTATCTCCTGGCACTTTCACTGCTCCCCAGCCAGAAATCCTGTCCTGCCCACAAATCATCATTCTACTTGCAAACCCTCCACTCCCCCTAAGACATGTCTCAGTCTTAAAACTCCTATGCCTTTGTATACATTGTTCCTTCACCTTGATTTCCTTTTCCTCTTAATCAACCTGGCTAACACTCACTTTGAGATGATGCAAATCAAATGTCACTACCACTTTGAAGCTTTCTTTACTGACTCACTCCTCAGCAGAGCTGACTTTCCCATGTTTATACCAATCCCTAATTGCCTAATACACAGAATAAAGTTAAACCTTAAGAAGATTAGGGTGGAGGGTAGAATCTAAAATCAGCATAAATGTATATAATGAGAAATACCCTTAAAATTCTTTTGTAAAGTATATGATTATCTAATCACTAGGCTGTACACCTGAAACCAATACAAAATAATATTGAAAGTAAACTGTAACTGAAAAATTAAAAACTAAAACAATTCAGGGAATCAGAACAATAACAAAAAAAACTTAAAATTCCTTAAATCACTTATTAAATACAGTATACATGGTTTTATGAGTAGAATATGATGGCATACAGTAATGTACAGTGTGCAAAATATCAAAGCCCTATTAAAGTGCCCTTTCCCTTTTTTGCTTAGTACATGCAGTTGAATTTGCCATTAACAGCATGTTGTGTGAGGCAGGTCCTCATCCCTTCTTTAGATACTTATTGCACTTTAGTGCCATCATCTGTAACTAGTCTACTTCCCTGTGAACTTTTGTTTCCCACGTGTGAAAGGGCCTGACACTGACCAGTAAGTGTTGGCTGGAACTATTTTCCTCCGTATACAAGGACTCTGGAGTGCACCTCCCCGACCCCTGCCTTGTCCCCAGTATCCTATGTAGATGCCAAATCTCTGAAACCAGCCTAGAAAGCCTGTCCTACCCCTCATGTACTAGTAGCCTCTGTGACATGAGACACACCTACACATGACCTCAGCTCTACCACCAGCCCAGTTTTGAAGGTCTAGCTGCCTCCCAGACAATTCCGATTGTCCCAGGTCCCCCTCAAACACAGCATTCTGCTAGCTCCCATCCCTTCCATCTCCATGACGAACTGACAAACCTTCCTTTCTTTTCTTACCTCTAGCACAACCACTCATACCATCTAAGCCTGAAACCAGGAGTCCAAATTCTGCTCTACCTCTACCTATCTAGCACCTTAATATTTTTCCAATTAACACACTTCTTTCTATTCTCACTACTAATGTTTCATCTCTTCTCTTCTAGAAACTATAAACACTCTCCTGCCCCCAATCACATCTCTTAAATGCATTTCTACACTTGGAGGGGCTTTTCAAAAATGTACATTTGCTCATGCCACACCCTGAGCAACACCACTATGCTGGTCCTACTGCTCGCCCATGAGCCGAAGTCCACATGCCATAGCAGGGCACTCAAGCACCCCCATCGCCAGCCTGCACTCCTCCTTTCCCCTTCACACTCAAGACACTGGCAAACTGAATCCCTTACCTCTCTTTCAAGTGACTAATGCCTTTTCATTCCTATATTTTTGCTCCTTCTGATCAATATCTTCCCTTGTCCTAAGATACAACCAACCCTGAAGCTGTCTAAGGGGCCAGCCTTTGTACATGAAAGACAGTCACCGGGGAGCCCAATTGGTCAAAATGAATCAGTCATCCACAAAGGTATAAATAGCTATTCCTGAGTCCCATACACTACCCACACCCCATTCCCATTGGCTGTGGCTAGAGGCTAGAGAGCAAGGATACGAGGAGAAATGGAAGTCAGCTCCCATTGCAGCAGACATCATGGCCTCCAGGCTTCGCTGCTCTTGGACCCCGAAGCAGTAGCCATTGGCTTTATCCACAGCCTGCAGAACCCGCTGGATACTCTCCTTGTCCTGGGCAGGGAAGAGAAACAGCTCTGTGAGTGAAATGGAGGTGTGGAATTGAAGTTGCACCAAACTGCTTGCAGTCCCCAAGCCCCACCTCAATCTTGCCTCAAGAAGTCTCTGTATGGTCGAAACTGGTTTGGCTCAGTGGATAGAGCATCAGCCTGTAGACTGAAAGGTCCCAGATTTGATTCCAGTCAAGGGCACATACCTTGGTTTCGGACACATCCCCAGTAGGAGGTGTGCAGGAGGTAGCTGGATCGATGTTTCTCTCTCATCGATGTTTCTAATTCTCTACCCCTCTCCCTTCCTCTCTATAAAAAATCAATAAGATATATTTCAAAAAAAGAAGTCTCATATGTGTAGCTTCATTGGCCTGAAAGTTCTACATGTTCCCAGAAGCCTGGCTACATTCCATTTTTCTGACCACCACCCCACTTAATTTAGAACAGGTAAGCTCCTCTATGCACAACCATAGTTCCCTGGATTTATTCCTATTGTAGCTCTGATCCTACCATCTTACTACTAGTAAGTTATTAACTCATCTGCCTCCCCTACTCGACTGATCTTCAAGGTCAAGGTATTCCCAGTGCCTGGCACAGTACTTAGCTAGCAGTAGGCAACAAATAAATATGTATGTAATGTACTTATTTATCCACATAAAAGTAATAAGAACAATTCATACATCACATGATAGGAAGGAAAGATCAAAATAATGCATTAAAGCCCTGGCTGGTGTTTCTCAGTCATTAGAGAGTCAGCCCTCACATTGAAGGGTCACAGGTTCGATTTTGGGTCAAGAACACATACCTGTGTTGCAGGTTTGATCCCTGGCCAAGGTTGGGGGGTGTGCCGGAGGCAAATAATAGATATGTCTCTCTTGTACTGATGTTTCTCTCTGTCTCCCCATCCCTTCCTCCCTCCCGTACACACTCTCTAAAAATCAATGGAAAAAACATCCTTGGGTGAGGATTAATAACAAGAAGGTATTACAGTTCTTACTACAATGCCTTGTTTAGATAACCTGGCCCTAGCCGGTTTTGCTCAGTGGTTAGAGTGTCAGCCTGCAGACTGAAGGGTCCTGGGTTTGATTCCGGTCAAGGACACATGCCCAGGTTGCCATTTGATCCCTAGTGGGGGGACATGCAGGAGGCAGCTGATCAATTATTCTCTCATTGTTGATGTTTCTATCTCTCTCTCCCTCTCTCTCTAAAATCAATAAAAATAAAATTATTAAAAAAACAAAACAAAAAAACTGCCCTAGCCTGTTTGGCTCAGTGAATAGAGCATTGGCCTGTGAATTGAAGGGTCCCGGGTTCGATTCCGATAAGGGCATATGCCTGGGTTGCAGGTTCAATCCCCAGTGTGGGGTGTGCAAGAGGCAGCTGATCAATGATTCTCTCATTGATGTTTCTCTCATTTTCTCTCTAAAATCAATAAAAAATTTTTTTTAAAAAAGAGAAAACCTGTAGTAAGTGGTAGTTAAGATTAACATAATAGGTTTAACCTCATTTTTAGAGAAGAGTGTGGCATTAAAAAGGGAAGAGACAAGTTTGCTCAAGCCCACGTACCGCAGAAAGGACTCAAACCTGCACGGGTGTCTCCCAGGTTATCTCTACAGTGTGACGGCGAGAGGCACAGGGGTTGGTACTACTTTGCAAAGTGAATAAGCAGTTGCTCATCTTGAAGGAGCCTGACAGACTTATCCCTGACCTTGGTCAAGTCCCTTGCGGATTACTTTCAGGGAACATTTGTGGAGAGGACCCAGCAACACAAAATAGATAGGGCCAAAGTTTGGTGTCCAACCTCTTTAGTGGACTCCTGCCCACCAGAGCCCCTGCTACCAAAACCAAGGGGACCGAATGACAGCATGACCTAGGACAAAGACCACTGTTTGAGCCTCAAAGCCTCCTTAGCTTGGAGTAGTCCAAGGCACTGTCAGAGTCTATACCAAGGGAATAAGCCTCTTAGTCCATGGTACCTGGATGTTGAGAGGAATGAAGGAGACCAGGCTGTAGTCTTCAATGAGCTGCACCAACTTCTCATTGAGCTGACGATAGTGGCGGAAGAAAGGGTCAGAAGCGAGGTGGTCAAGCAAGTAGGAGAGGTCCAGGACCTCTGTGTAGTAGTCCAGGTTGAAGGCTAAGGAGAGAAACCAGTCAGGAGCAGGTGGCATCAGGCTAAAGCCCCAAGGACAGAGACCATATTTTTTCTTCTTTCCTCTGCTTCAATCTGTCACCGGCTGGTTCTGTCATTTACTACTTCAATGGACGGATACCCACTTCATGAGGCTGCTGTGAGGATTAAATGCTATAAATCTTGTGCCTGGTACAAAGAAGTGCTTGATCAGTGGTAGCAAATAATGATACCAAGTACAGTGCGTGGCGCTGCCCTCATGAAGCTCAGAGTCAGGTAGTACCCCCAGGACCCAGCACACACTGTAAGGACTTTAGCAGGGTGGCATCTGGGTAAATCTCTTTCCCTTTCTGGGCCAGTTCCTTCTTAAAACGAGCAAACCAGACTAGATGACTCTGGGGTTTCTGACTCAATTCTATTTCTACAAACTTCCCACTAAGAGAAGTCAAGTGGGCTTCCACTGTCCATTTCAGCCTGGAAAACTCAAGGGGTTGGGCTATTGGGCAGGTGAGCCGAGGAAACAGGCTGTCAGAGATTGATCACCTCACTGGTGTGCTCTCTGGCTTCCACACTCTAATCAGCTCTAATCAGAAACTGACCCCACTACAGGGAAGAATGTCCTAAGCATTCCAACAAACTTCTTGGGTTGCTTGACAGGTAGGATTCTCAATAAGAATTAAGAAATTAGAGCCAGGTACACTTGGGTTTAGATTTCACCTCAACTAACATACTAGCTGTGTGATTCATGTAAGGCCTCTGGGCCTCAATGGCCTCATCTGATTTGCTTATCAGACTTTTGTGAGGACGCCTGTCAAAAGTCGGGGCTAGGAAGGTTAAGGCCACCATGGAGCCACCTGGTGGAGGCTGTGAAGGGAGTGAGAAGCTTTGGATGACTACAAATCTGCACATCGGTAAAATGGGGTTTCTGGGCTTCCCAAGAGATGGACCAGGACTCTGATTGACCAGGAAGTGCTGACATTCCTCCATGTCCTGCCTTCACTGGACAAGACCCTTACAATCACTCTCCCAATGACTTCCTTTACTGCTCACTTCAGCTGTTATTTTTCTTTGTGGCTAGAGGTGCTATGTAGGGAACAGATGCCCCAGCTCAGCAGAGCACTAACACTGCAGGAGAGAAATGCTAGCCATAGGGTCCTCATGCAACTCCCCTGCCTGCTTTCCCCTCAATCTTCTCCAATTTGACAAATGGTACTCTTATTTGTATACTGGCTCCATCAGGAAAACCTGAGTGTCATTCTTAATTTATCTCCAGGTCCAATCCACAAATAAATCCTATTTCTTGAGCAAGTTTTGAATCTCATTTTCTCCATTCCCACCACCACTGCTTGGGCTGCTGCAAAAATACGAAAGGAGCTGTTTCCATTCTTGCCCTTTCAATTCATTCCCAAAGCAGCCAGAATGACCTCTTCAGTTCGTGCTATTCCCTTGCTCAATGTTCATCAATGACTTTCCTCTGAGTTTAAATAGTACAAGTTTTGGTCCCTGCCCACCTCTCTGACCTCATTTCCTACCACTCTTCCCCTAAACATTACCTCAGCTACCCTGCCCCCACCTTCCTTGGAAACAAAAAAACTCTTTGCGACCTGAGGGCCTTTACTCACTACTGGTCCTTCTGTTTAGAACAGTTCTCCCTTAGCTAGCTCCTCGCCATGCAGGTCTCAGCTCAGACGGCACTGCTTACTCCCCACCACTCACTGCCCATCATTTCGGTTTAATTCCTTCATAATACATATTACCATCTATAGTTTTCTTGTCCCCAAACCCCAGAACAGTAAATGGAACAAAATAAATGGGTAGGGGTCAGCACCTGACTGTGGCTATGATCACCAGGTCCCTGGAGGAAGCTTCCTTCAGCTGAGATCTCTGCATCACTGCAGCCTAGCCACTGCCCCACACCTTGCCTGGCCCAAACAGGAGCACTTACCTAGCTTCCCATAGTGCTCAATAAGGTCCATCTTGGAGAGGAGGTTGACGTGGGGCAGCTCTACATGCAGCATGGTGGCCAGGGAGGTGCACAGCACTGAAATGAACTTGGCGGGGTCTGTGCAGTAGTGAGAATCTACCAGGTGGACAGCAGTCAGCTGGGAGGGGAGGGAGAGACAGGATGAAATTGGCTTGGGGAGGCAGGGAACATCAGGGCCTATATATCTCCCCCATCAGATTGGGGATGTCTGTCTTCCCTATTAGTCTTTTCCTTCTGTTTCCTTCTAATGGCCACACTCATTTCCTTCTTAGAAGATGCCTTGGGCTGAGCCTCCCAGTGGGCAACTGGTTCAATTCCCACATCTGACTCCAATCTTTCACTTACTTTTGCCCCCCAACTCACAACAATCGCCAAGCTACTTTCCACATAACTCCTTCCATATTTCTAATAATCCCAAATTGGGTGCTAACACCTCCATTTACAGATGAGAAAACAGATTCAGAAAGACAAACTGACTTGTCCAGGATCACACAGTGTCAGTGGCAGAGCCAGAATTCGAAATTATAGCAGTTATAGTCCAAAGCAACTCTGCCCTTGCCCCTCGCTGTGTGACATGGGGGTGTGGCATGCCCTCCCTGTCCTAGTTCCTTCATCTGCAAATGCCCGACCCACGACGCACCCTAAGGTCCCACTGGGCCATCTGGGAGAAGATGTTGCGCAAGGAGCCATGGTGCGTGCAGAGCTCCACTTGGCCCGGGCAGTCGAAGAGGAAGTAATGGCCGCGGAGGGGGTCCAGCTTGGCACGCAGCCAGTCCAGATTGGCCTCCAGGTACTCCATGCAGTACAGCAGGCCGCCGTTGGGCCCCAGCCGCAGCGCGTCCATCACGTCGCCCAAACCCACCAGCTCGCTCACGTCCACGGCGCACTCGTACGGCAGACCCTCGTTGGCCGGGTCCAAGTTCACTACCGCCACGCGCCGGCCCATCGCGCGCAGGAACTCGCTCATGCCCAGGCAGTACGTGGTCTTTCCCGAACCCGGCGGGCCGATCACAGCCTGTCCAAAGGCCGGGGTCCGAGTGGCCCCCGCCATGGGTGGCACTCGGCCCCGTGCACAGCACGGGGGGGAACAAGGCGGGCGACCGTGCCAGAGACAAGAGGCGAAGGTGACGGGATTCCGGACGTGCACTTGGGGGGCGGCGCGGTAGCGGTGCCCCGGAGTTGCCTACAGCGGAATAGCTGGGAAGCCCGGCAACGCTGAGCGAACCGCCGGTACTGAGCGAACCAGCAACTTCCGGAAGACATCGGAAATGACAGGGTCCCGGAGAGGAAGTCCCGCCCTCACGATGACGACACAGCTTAGCGCCGAAGGTCGTGGCGGCGCGCAGCATTTCACCATCAGCGAGGAGATGGGTTGGGTATGGACAAGGAAACTTTGGGATTTACCCAACCTTCCTTTAGGCCCAAATTAGAAGAGAAAGAAATCCGGTCATAAACGTCTTTATTTAACCATCCGATTGCAAATCCGAACCATCTCCCGGGGATTCTCTGCCGTCTAGTCCCAGCCGTTCAGGAGGACAGGCAGTGGAAGACCCGCCCCGAGACTCTCTTCCAAGCACCACAAATCCTCTTCTCTTCCCGGTCCCTTTCTCATTCATTCTGGCCTTCAAGGCGACATCACCCAAGGAAGGTTGTGTTGATAACCTCAATCAATCCAGTTTTTCAAGGTACTGGAGGAGGTGACAGGGGCAAGCCCAAACGGACCAGGATTAGGAGGTCAACGAAGTGCAGCCATTAAGCCCTAATATCAAAGGAGAAAATAGGGGGCTTTTTGAAAAATGCCGCTGAGGTAGACAGCCAGAAGGCAAGTTGCTGCTCCCAGACTTCTTGCTTCAGTGGGAGAAAAGGCCACAGCAGTTGAGAGTGATCCTGACTAACGAAGTCCCTGAACTCGTCACTCAGGCTCTGAGAAACTGTCAAAGGCAGAGCTGGAGCCCCTCACAAAGGTCATATCTGTCCGAAACTTCATGCTGGTGGGCGGCTGGCATCGGAGCAGCAACTCCCCTTGGTCCTGAGGTAAGGGTTCATCATAGATGGTGGAGATGAGTCCCAAACCAGTTCTACGGGGCCTCTTCAGTTGCCCAAATGGCTGTAGCTTCTCTCCGTGGTACCTGGATTTAAAAAGGCTCTCGGTGAAAGGACTACTCTCTCAAACCCTAATTAAAGGGGTTGGAAAAGGATAGGGAAATAGCTACTGCACATCTGTTTGTCCCCAAGACAGCGCCTTTAAATCTGAACTTTTGCTTTATCCGTTCATTGACAGTGCCAGTAACCAGAGGCCTCAATGCTTTCATTTTAAATAGTGGATAAAGTTTAGAATAACTGTCACCACTCTGTGACTTAGTTACTTCCCCAAAGGCAATCATCAAGTCCAAACTCCTCAGACTAGGAGTAATGACCCCACCAGGAGATCTAGGCCTATTTTTTCCTTCTAACTCTACTTTGAAGTTCACTCTCTAGGAATTTCCAGCACTCACCCCAAAGCCAGAGGGAAGGGGGAATCAGGGTACAGCTGAAAGGCTAGCTTGGACCCCTAGGGAAATCTCTCAGTCATACTCACCCCAGTCCACGCTTACATCTGGGGTGCTGGCCATCATTATCCAGGGCCTCAGGAACCCCTGAGCACCGGCTACCCAGGCCCTGGCCCTCAGCCCAACCCTGTCGCTCCATCACCTTCCGTCCGATGCCCTGCAAAGGGAAGGGAAAAGATTCAAGAGATAGAGCTCTTATGAGGGCAGGGGCAGAGGGGAAGAGAAAGAATGGGGTAAAGAAGGAAAAGAGAAGTCAGTGGATTAGGCATAATCCTCACCTTAGTGTGGCGCTCAAAGGTGCCCACCTGGCCTTCAGTCACAGAGCCTTCCTCCTGGCCATCACGGAGTCTCCGTTCCAGGCGCATTTGGACAGAGTCTCGGGCATCCTTGTCTCCACCATCTGAGGAAGCAGAGCCCAGTTTGCAGAAAGGGGGAAACTAGGTATCTAAGACCACCTCACAAGATTTACATATTCATCTTTATGATGATTTTATTACCTTATAATTCTCTCTCATTAGCCTGGGAGCTTACCAAGAATAGGAACCATGGTTCTCCCATCTTACAAATGAGAAAATTATGGTGCAGGAAAGTCATAGAGCCAACAAAGAGAGACAGATTTAGAGCCCAGGTCTTCCCCTCCTCTCTCTACCCAGGTCATTTTTTTTTCCCAATATGTTTTATTGATTTTTTACAGAGAGGAAGGGAGAGTGATAGCAAGTCAGAAACATCAATGAGAGAGAGACATCGATCAGCCGCCTCCTGCACGCCCCACACTGGGGATGTGCCTACAACCAAGGTACATGCCCCCGACCGGAATCGAACCTGGGACCTTTCAGTCCGCAGGCCGATGCTCTATCCACTGAGCCAAACCGGTCTCGGCCCAGGTCATTTTTGACTCTAGAATCTAAATTCTTAACTAGAGCGTAAGCTATCAACGCCCACAATTCCCGGGTCTGCCTACCAGAAGCAGAGTTCTCTGAGGGTTATCCCTACCTGTCCTTTCTCCACAAAGAAAGAAGAAGGCTCTGCCTACAACCAGCACTTAAGGCACTCAACTAGAGATATCTTAAGAGAGGAACCCTCTTAGTGAGCTGCCCCAAGGGAACTGATGTTCTGTCTCAGCCTTTGCTAAGCAGGTTTGATAAAGTGTCACTGCAAGACCACCAGTTCCACCTCCCAGTAACGCAACCCCTGGCCCATTACCTCTGTCGTAGTACACACTCATGTCCACATCCCAGTCATCAGCTGTCTGTTCATCGAAGTCTGCAGGTATAAAAGCATCAAGTAGAGTCAGCTTAAGGACTCTCAGTTCTGTTGGGAGTTAAATCTAGACTTAGACGTATGTTCTAGAACTTGGGGCTTTTGATAGTTTTAAATCTCTTGTCTGGAGGTCATTCAGAATTTGTGAGAGGGCACTTTCTCTCCACTCCACTGATCCTCCACCCCTAAAAAGGATGATTGGTCTCATACACAGTCAAGGTTAGCCACTTTCCTAGCTTTTTATTGGGCCCAGTCAGGGCTTCCACCCTGTGGAACATAAAACCCAGAGCAAATGCAGCAGGGAACACTCCTGCCCTAGTCTGGTGCCAGCATTACCTCCTTCTTCCTCCTGCCAGAACTGGGCATCTGTGTAGAACACCAGGCCAGAGCCGCCCTTCTCCCACTTGAGCTCGATCTCCTCCTCAAAGAGCCGCTCCTTGGTACGCTCCTGCCCGGTCACATCCTCATGCAGCGCTTCATGCCGTTCCCACTCCTCACACCGGTCATCGTCCTGGAGAAAGGGGACGGGTGACTTGCCTGTTTAGCTTCCTGACTTTATGCCCACA
>PVJN01060460.1:0-11565 GCA_004026805.1 Lasiurus borealis
AGGCCGGTGAATGCACAGGGGAGGCTAGAGTAGTGATGTCATAGACCAGATGGCCACACCCTCCTGGGCCGCTTTAAGGCCGGTGAATGCACAGGGGAGGCTAGAGTAGTGATGTCATAGACCAGATGGCCACACCCTCCTGGGCCGCTTTAAGGCCGGTGAATGCACAGGGGAGGCTAGAGTAGTGATGTCATAGACCAGATGGCCACACCCACCTGGGCTGCTTTCAGGCCAATGAACTTGCAGGGGATGCTAGAGTAGTGATGTCATCTGGTTTATGACATCGCTAAACCTGTTGGCCACACCCACTTTCCTTCACTAGACTCTTAATAAAGGCTTGTTCAAGATCCACTCACTTCATCTGTAACACAGAGACCATTTCTTCTGAGTAGCTTTAGATTTACAGAAAAAGTCGGTGGTTAACCCAAAGAATTCCCATTTCACCCCCACATCCTTAGGCGACCCCTGTGAAAGTGTTGTTTGACCCCCAAGGGGGTCGCGACCCACAGGTTGAGAACTGCTGTCACAGTGGAAGGCAAAGGCTTGAAGGCAGAGGCTTGATAGAGATGGTCAGGGCGGTTCATGGTGCTGATGGAAAGTGCACCCCACCACCCGCTCCTCTGTGTCACCCGGGGCCAGCTAGCCTTTGGGTCGCCTGCCCACCACGCTCTTGACACCCCTCTTCCCCCCCCAACTCCCAGCACACACTGATGGCCGCTATGCCCTTCCCGCCAGCCAGCGTGCCCTTCCAGGAAGCATCCCGTCCCCGCTTCTGTGGTCCAGCTCAGCTCTCCCTTGTGCAGTGGCCCTAAACTTGGGCGCTCCACCAAACAGCTGAGTGCAGGGGGACCACCAACCCCGGGGGCCCTGTTCCACGCTGTCCCCGCCCCCTCCTCTCCGTCGGTGGCTGAAGTGGGGGTGGGGAGCTGGGCCAGGCAGGCAGGGGAGAGCACGGCCCAGCGTATGGAAGAGAGAGGTGCTGGGCGTCACCCCTTCCGAGCTCGCCAGACCCTGGGGGAGTCCCTGCTCCCTCCCGTTGGGCGAGGTTCTCCGTAGTGACTCGTGCCTTGTCTCGGCAGACGAAGCCCTCGCCCGGAATTCGTCGTGGGACGGGACCTCCGACCGGCGACCCCCGCATCCTCCACCTGTGAAATCGTAAGTGTCCGAGCGCCGAACACACGAACACACACCTCGGGCCTTGTCACTGAGGGCGGGGGGCGCCGCTCTGCACACTGCCGGGCGGGCCTTGTGGGGGGCACTGCTGAGCACCGTCTGCTCGCAGGGAGGTGGGTGCCCGGCCAGCGAGCGCAGTGAGGACCTCGGGTCTCATGTTCTGAGGCAGGGCTTGCAGCCTCTTGTGTTGTGGGAAGAATTCTATAGGCAGCTTCGAGGGCCAGGCCCTAAAAGAATTTCTTTCAGTCCCCAAATGAATGGCCCTTTCATTCCCGAGCGTCCCTTTGGCTCTTGTGCCGCGGGGCAGCCCGCGATGGAAGTGCCCTTTTGAGCCGGGGGCCCGCTCGGGCCACTGAAAGAGCCCGGGCCCTGGGACCTGCCTTTCAAACGGGCTTGCGGCCCCGATGACCTTGCTCACCCCCTTGAAACGTCTGGAAAACAGAATGGGCAGATTTTCTGTCTTCACGGTGTCCGGCTAAAGCTCTTCAAGTCCTTTATTGTGGGGAACTGAGACACTCAGCAATGGTAATGGGTCATTCCTTTTGTATGGGCCTTGAAAGGCCAAAATATTTTTATATTGCTACACACAAAGCTGCCCATTTAAGAATGAACTCCATATCCGTTGTTTCCCACCGGGGAGACCGTGTACGACGTGTGTGTCTCTACTCCCGGGGCCTGAGGCCGCTTTCTCATGGGGGTTGCCATGCACAGGGCCGGGGGCAGTGTCTGCCCTGTCTGTCCTCAGGGGGGGTGTCTAGGACACACAAACTTCATACCTGGGTCTGCTCCTGCCAGGTGAATGTGTTAAGGTCGGGGGAGAGGGGGGATTGTGCACACCTTGATCTTGGTGGTTAACTCGGTAAAGAAAAAAAAAAAAACACACACACAAAAACACGCCGAAGGTATGGTGATTTTTATGGTTCGATGAATGAATTAATAAATAAGTAGGTAAAGAAGCTACGATCCAGCATGAGAGTGTGCGCTGAACAAGATCCAAGGTGATGTATGGAGATCGATACGTAAGTCAATAAAATACTGAATCATGTGTAAATAAGGTCACACACGAACTGGTCTTGGGTCACGATGGACCAAGGGTTATGTGTCATTCAAATAGAGAGCACCTAAAGTTTTTCAACCAAAGGATAAAAGGTAAATAAAGACAGAAGAAGTAAGTAGAAATGCATAAACCACTGGTGACTGTCCTGTATTGTATGGGTAAAAGATGGCTAAAGGAGGGGGGTGTGATTTTATGTAAAGCATTCTTACCATAAATGGCAATAATACATTTAAGGGTGAGAGGAAACTTTGCAGGGTGGAGGACTGGTTGCACACTTATCTCCACATGCTGATGTGCATGCGTCCATTTATTGTGCAGTTTTTTTTGTCAAAAAAGGTAAAAATTAAAGAGAAAGTTACTGTGGAAAACCCCACAAACCAATGGTGAGGTTCCGAGACCCGTCCAGGTGGGAAAGATACCGGAGAGAAAGGACAGGTGATTTAAAGGGAGAAAGGAAATGGCAAGAAGCAAAATAAAATAAAGAAAAGGAGGAAACAGAACTTTTAAAATGTAGAAGACGAGTAAACATAAAAGGAGGACTATCTTCCTGTTATTTTAGGCTGATTAATTAGAGTATGTGCTCCTGGCATAGAAAAATAAACAACAGAGCAAGTTAAAAGAATAGTTCAAGAGGAAAGAATATTCAGGGGACCAAAGAGGAGAAATAACTTTAACCAAGAGTGTTTTTTTTTTTAAAACTCTGGGTATATGCAAATAAACATACTGAAATGAAAGAAAGCCAAAGAGAAAGGAGGGGTAGAGTAGCAGAGTGAGCAGTGAGATGCCCACCCCTGGGTTGGGAATGTGGTACGAGGGACTGAGGTCCATCCCATGAGATGATGCAAGAATAAGGGGATAAATAAAACATCTAAATACAAGTCCAGAATTCGGGAAGAAAAAGTGACAGGTGTTAGGTACAGAAGTACACTAACGGGTGTATTGATGTTAAGAGGAGAGGTAAAAGACTGTCACGAGTCAAGGGTTAGGGTGAATCCAAGTCTAAAACTGCAGCACTGCCAATGAAATAATAAGCATATAAAAAAACAGGGAGAGGAGACCCCAAGGAAACAAAGGTGGGGGGGGGCATGGCCGAAGCATTCCTGAGGAGAGAGGTTGGTTGTGGGTCTCGAGGAGAATGAAAGAAGTCAAGTGAGAAAGAGGGGATACAGAGAGCTACAACAAAAGAGGCGGGAAGAATCAAACGTTGACAGTGACTAACTGAACAAGTGGGGCGATCCTCAGGAGAGGGTTAGGCTGGGACTGGTAATGAGGGGCCCTCACAAATTGGATCACAACGGGTCCAAGTCTGAGCCCTCCATTCACTAGAAGAGGAGTAAATGCCGACTAAGAAGAAAGGAAACAGGAAGGAAGAGTGAATGGGTGAGAGGTTGATGGAAGCACAGAAGGAATTAATGAGGCTGGAACTGTGGGGGCCATGGTGGGTGTTTGCAGGTGGCAGTGGGATTTAGCTGACCATGGCAGCTGAGCTCCAAGAATGAAAGAAAGAAAAGAAGAAGGAAGGAAGGAAAGAAAGAAAGGGAGAGAAAAAGTGAAAGGGAGAAAGAGTGAAAGTTGGAGAGAAACGTAATTACCTTCTCTCTAAAGGAGAAGGTAATTAGGTAACAAATAAAGAAATATGGGTATAAGAGCGAGCCATTCTAGGAATAAGAATGAGGGTGCAAGAACCAAACCCTGATTAATTCACATCTGTCCTTCTGACATGGGCAGCCACCCACCCAGGGAAGAGTTCAAAGCTGACACACATCAGGGAGGACCACCGTGAGGCCAGGGCGGGGAGGACCATTGACTGCAGATTATCATGTATCCAATTAGCTGCATCTGTCATCCAGAAACCGAAAAACAACAGTTTAAGCAGGAGGACTAAATGGATGCACGAAGGCATGAATGAGGGAAAGAATGAGGAGAAAGATTTGCATTGACTGATGAGGAGGGGGTGGTAGAGGGGGTTAGGGTTCAGCCAAGCCCTGGTGCCTGGTCTCCAAAAGAATGAAAGGCAGTAAGAAAGAAAGAAAGGAAGAATGAAAGGCTGGTAGAAAAACCAATTAAGATGGGGAAAAAATCAACATAAGCAAAAGAAGGAAGAAAGGTAATAAGTAAGTAGGCCAAACAACTGACATGTATGAGACGAGACTTCCGCGTTAATTTAAATCTGTGGCCCCTAAGTTTATAAATAATAAAAACAATACCATACACAAAAGGGCACAGCCAATAAACCCATGGGTTCCAGGAGAGAGCAAGAAAAAGAGTTTGAAAATAGAAGGAAAGACTAGGAGAAAAAATATGTAGGAAAAGAAATTAAAATAGACCTATGGGAGGAAGGGCACTTAATAGATAAGTATTTAAATAGAATGAACAGATATTCACTAAATGTAATTAGTAATAAAAAGTGAGTTTCCACAGTAAAACAAAACAAAACACAAAACAAAAAAAAAATGCAAGTAGCTCAAAAGAAAGCAGGAATTAGCAGAGGAATGGTCGTGTGAATAAATGAATAAGAAATGATGATTTGAGAAAACAAGGGATGGGAGGCATAGAAAATTATGACAAGATGAATATAAGCAATAAAATCATTAAGTCAATATATATGTATATATGTATGTGTACACACCCATGTAAGAGAGAGGGCCATGCTAGAACAACAATAAAAAAAATGAGACAATATCTTGACCCCCAAATTATGATTGATTGAAAACTGGGCTCTTGATGTAATTAAATAAACCCCGAAGCCAAGCACCAGTACAGGAAATTAACAGCAAAAGGGCGCCCCCCGGACAGGTGCTGAGAGGAACCCAGGAACCACAGATGATGGCTAATCCAATTGGGGGCACCTGAGGCCCACAGATAAAAGGATAAATATTGAAATAAAGGAGTGACAGGGAAGATGAACAGATATCTGAGCGGCTGCCTTAGAAACGGCCGGGCCAGCCTCAGCCAGGGCAGGGCTGCACGTGGGATGGATACTCATGTCACTCGAGGGAGCATGTCACCTGGGTTCCCTATGAACAGATGCAGGAAAAAAAGCATCGGAGTTAAAGAGACAAAGAAAGCCCGATGAGATTAAGTGAAAGAGAGGGAAAAACACGCACCAACAAACTCTGTAAAAAGGTAACTCGGGTGGGTCTCCAATAGAAAAACCTGTTGGGCTGGTAATGGTCATCGTTAGTCCTAAAGATGGATGAGACCAGCCAATCCTCGGGGAAAGAATGAATAAACAAACCCCAGTGATAAATGGCTAGTTAAGAGGTTGTCTGAACCGGGATTATAATTGGTTTACATACATACTCCTTAAACAGATAAATACATTACACCTTTCAAAAAAATAAATGAAACATGGAGGAAACACGGGCCAAAAACCAAACCAACAAACAAAAGCAGTCACTGCAGTAAAATATATGCAACCAAGGTATATAAATAAAATAATAAATGCTGAATGTAAAAGGTGACTAAATGCGGGGAAGAAAAATTGCAAGGGAGAAGAAATACATGGGCCAGTGAGGTTCATTTTACACACGGGGTTTTGACTAATGCAATTTCACAGGAGATCTAATAAGTAAAAGACCCAGAATAAGAAAGAAAGGACAAGTGCACGAGTGAGGGAAAGAATGAGTGAATGAATGAATGAATGAATGAGGATCGGAGCTGCATAGACCAGGGATGAGGATGTTGCATGTAGGACTCTGGTGCATCCTAAGCAACTGGATTGATAAGAATGAGAGAATGTACAGAAAAGTGAGAGGAAGGGATAAAGATGAAATTTGGGAAGAAATAAAGAAAAAAGGAATAAAAATTATACACGAAGAACAAAGAGGACTTGTGAAAGGAGGGCTTATGAACTAGGGGCTGTGATTCATTTAAAGCTGTGCTTCTGAAGCCCATAAATAAAATAATCAAATCTAATCTGATTTGATGCAAATGAGTGAATGGACGAGTGACTGAAGGAAGGAAAAGAGGGAGGAGACAGGAAGCAAAGGAGGGGATAGGAGGAAGAAAGGGAGGGAGGAGACAGGAAGCAAGGGAGGGTATAGGAGGAAGAAAGGGAGGGAGGAACCTTCCTTGTTTTGGGCTTCCTGTGGTCTAGTCAGTTGAAGAATGTGGGGGGCACCAGGGGAGATGTCTCTTGGCAAGTCACGTGCCTGTTGCATGCACGTACCTGGCAGGGAGGCCCTGGCTCAGGAAGCTGTCAAGTGAGTGCCATTGCTTGGTGTGAACTCCATTTTGTCAGCTTTCTCACCCTCAGTGTCTCCATCTGTAGCCTGGGAATGGCAAAAGCTTCTCACTTGGATTGGTCGGGGCGGGGTCCGATGCTCATACCCATTGGCAGTGCTCTGTGACTTAGATAGGCAGAGGGCTCAGTGCAGGGCCCCGCAGGAGGTTGCATGAGCCAGGGGCGTTGGGTGTGTTGGCCCCTCCTTGGGCATGAGTCACCTGTGAAGGTGGAGGGTGGAGGATAGAGGTGAGGCCTCTGGGAAAGACAAGCCAAGGGCCTCCTGTGTTCCTGGTATAAACAGTGAAAATGGCACATGACCTAGAGAATGAGGTCATCCATCAACCTGACATCGCACCCATCATTCTTCATCCCCTTCAAATTCTTGTCTAATGCACTTCTAAAAAATGAACATCTCTTTTTTTTTAATGCCCTAACTGCCTTTCCTCACCACATACACTGTTTTTATGCCCTGCCTTTTCCATTAATATCTGTCATCGACGATTTTCTGGCTTGCATAGTCTTCATCATCTCACTAGATGCATGGTGTCTTATTATTCACAACACCTACTTGCTATTGTTATGCGCAGCATCTTCCCTTTTAGTGTTATAAATTATGTCACAGCTAATGGCTCAGCACTCCCACTTTCTCTCATTCTTATGAATTATCTTCCTACACGCAGAAATGATCATTGCTTCATAGGCATGTCAGTTTCTCTTGTTAGACTGTGAGCTCCTAGGGGCAACAGAATGTTGAATTGATCTTTGCATCTCCAATGTCCAACATGTTACAGAAACTAAATATTGCTTTGTTGGATGATTGGGTGGAAAGATGGGTGAAAATCTGAATGAGAAGATAAATGGTAGGCTGATGGATGAGAGGATGGGAGGTCGGATAAAGAAGTAGTGAATGGGCCCTGGCTGTCGTGTTTCAGAGTTTAGAGTGTCACCCTATACAACTGGTGATCACAGGTTCCATTTCTGGGTCAAGGGCATGTACCTGGGCTGCAGACTCTACCCCTGCCATGGTTGAGGTGTGTGTAGGAGGCATCCAATTGATGTGTCTCTCACGTTGATGTTTCTCTTTCTCCCTCACTCCTCCCTCCCCCATCCCTTCTATTCTTTCTGAAAAATCAGTGTAAAAAATACCTTTATTCTTTGGGTTAGGATTAAAAAAAAAAGATGTGGTGATTGGTTGAGAGGATGAAAGGATGAAAGAGGAGATGAAGCTGCAGTGAGTGGGTGAGTGGTTGACTGATGGGTAAGAGGATAGAAGGATGGATAAAGGTAGTGAGTAGATGACTGGTTGGATGATGGATGAGAGGTTGTAAGTATAAATGAAGATGTGAATGAATAGTAAGTCATTGGCTGATGGATGAGAAGATGGAAGAATGGATGAAGATGTAATGGTTGGGTGATTGCTTGTCTGAAAAATGAGAGGATGGATGGATGAATGAAGATGTAGTGAGTGGTAAGTGACTTATGAGTGATAGGATGGAAAGCTGAAAGGATGGATGAAGATGTGAATGAATAGGTGAGTGGCTAGTTGATAGAGAAAAGGATGAAAGGATTTAAGATGTGAGTGCGTGTCAGTGGTTGAATGATGGATGAGAGGCTGGAAGGATGGATGGAGATATGGTGAATGGATGATTGTTTAACTATTCAATACCAGGGAGGAGGAATGGATGAAGGTATAATGAATGGTCAATAACCGGCTAATGGATGAGATAATTGAGAGGGAAAGATGGATAAAGATATGAGTAGGTAAGTGTTTGTCTATTGGAAGAGAGGATTGATGAAGGGAACAAGATGTAATGAGTTTATGAGTGGTTGGCTGATGGATGACAGGATGGAGGAATGGATGAAGATTTAGTGAGTGCATGATTGTTTGGCTGATGCATGACGGGATGGATGTTTGGATGAAGGTTTAGTGGGTAGTCAGTGTTTGGCTAACAGAAATAGCATGGAGGGATGAAGATGTGAATGAGTGGGTGAGCAGTTAGCTCATGGTTTAGTGAGTGAATGAATTATTGGATGATTAATGAAGTATTGATGAACATAGAGTAAGTGATCAGTGATTGGCTATTGGATGAGAGGATGGAAGCATGGAAGAATGGAAGAAGTTGTGAATAGTGGGTGAGTGATGGCTGATGGATGACATGATGGAAAGATGGGTGAAGATGTGACTGTGGTTCATAGTTGGTTCATGGATGAGAGGATAGAAGTATAGTGCTTAGTGGTTGACTGGATAATTAGAAGGAAAGAGGGATGGGTTATTGGCTTGCTAATAAATAAGAGAATGGAGGACTGGATGAAGAATGTAGTGAATGGTTTGTGATTGGTTAGTGAAGGAGAAGATGGAAGGAAGGGTGGATGAAGATGTGAATGAGTAGGTGAATGAGTAGGTGAATGGGCAGAAGAATGAAAGGATGGAAGGATGAAGGATCAGAGGATGGAAGACTGGATGAAGATGTAGTGAATGGGTCAGTAGTTGATTAATGGGTGAGATATGGAAAAATGGATGAAAGTGTAATAAATGAGTGATTGACTAATGATGACAGCATGGAGGGATGGATGAAGATGTAGTAAGTGATCAGTGATTGGCTAAGTGATGGAAAGATGGTAGAATAAAAGGGTGGATGAAGATGTGAATGAGTGATTGACTGTTAGATGAGAGGAAGGAAAGATTGAAGATGTAGTGAGTAGTTAGTGATTAGCTCATTCATGAGATTATGGAAGGATGGGTGAAGATGTAGTGAGTGGGGTGAGTAATTGTCTAATGGATGAAAGGATGGAGGGATGGATGAATATGTATTGAGTGAATGTCTGATTGACTGATAGATGAGAGAATGGATAGAAGGATAAAGATGTAGGAATAGTCAGCAATTGGCTAATGGATGAGAGAATGGACAAGTGGAAGAATGGGTGAAGACCTGAATAGTGGATAAGTGGATGGATGATGGATGACAGGATGAAAGATGGGTAAAGATGTAGTGAGTGGGTTTTTGGTTGGCTGATGGATGAGATAATGGAAATATGGATGAAGGTGTAGTGAGTGAATGACTGACTTGTGGATGAGAGGATGGAGGAATAGATGAAGATGTGGCTGTGAGTTTATAGTTGGTTGCTGGCTGAGAGGATGGAAGGATGGTTGAAGATGCAGTGAGTGAGTGAATAATTGGTTGATGAATGAGAGGATATAGATAAAAATGAAGATGTGAACAAGAGGTCAGTGGTTGACTGATGGATACTAGGATGGAAAGATGGATGAAGAGGTAATAAGTGAGTTATTGGTTGGCTCATAAATAAGAGGATGGAGGCATGTATGAGGATGTAATGAGTGGTCTGTGACAGGTTAATGGAGAAAACGATGGAAGGAAGGAAGGGGAGATGAAGATGTGAGTGAGTAGTTGAGTAGTTGGTTGATGGATAGGAGAATGAATGTTAGATGAAGAAGATGTGAATGTGGGTCAATAGCGGGCTGATGGGAGAGGATGGAAGGATGGATAGTCAGTGATTGACTAATGGATTAAAAGATAGAAAGATGGATGGATGAAGGTACAGTGAAAGGTCAGTTATTGCCTAATGTATGTGAGGATGGAAAGATCAAAATGTGAAAGACTCAATGGTTGGATGATGGGTGAGAAGATGGAGGGATGGATAAAGATGTAGCAGGTAGTCAGTGATTGGCTAATGGGTTAGAGGATGGAAAGATAGAAGGATGGATGAAGATGTTGTGAGTGGATGACTGGTTGGCTGATGGATGAGAGGATGGAGAGATGGATGAAGGTTTAATGAGTAATCAGTGATTGGCTAACAAATCAAGAGCATGGGTGGATGAAGATGTGAATGATTAGGTGAATAGCTGTCTAATGGAGGAGATGATGGAAATATCGATGAAGATCTAATGGGTGAATGAATTATTGGATGATTTATGGAGGGATTGGTGAATATGTAATAAGTGATCAGTGATTGACTATTGGATGAGAGGATGGAAACGGATGAATGGATGAAGATGTGAGTAGTGGGTGAGTGAGTGGTGGCTGATGACAGTATGGAAGGATAGATAAAGATATAACTAGGTTCATAGTTGATTCATGAGAGGGTAGAAGTATAAATGAAGATATGAATTTGTACTCAGTGGATAATTGGAGGGAAAGATAGATAAGATGTAACGAGTGAGTGATAGGTTTGCTAATAAGAATGGAGGGAGGGATGAAGATGTAGTGAGTGATCTTTGGTTAATTAAGGAGAATTTGGAAGGAAGGATTGATAAAGATGTGAATGAATAGGTGAATGGTTGGTTGGTTGATGAATAGAATGAAAGGTTAGATGCAGATGTGAGTGTGGGTTAATTATTGGCTGATGGTAAGAGGATGCAAGGATATATTAAGATTTAGTGAATGATCAGTGATTTCCAAATGAATAAGGGGATGGGTGTTGGATGAAGATATGAATGACAGGATCATTCGTTGCCTGATGGATCAGAGGATGGAAGACTGGATGAAGATGTAGTGAGTAGGTCAGTACTTGACTGATGAGTGAGAGATAGAAAGATGAATGAAAGTGAAGTGAGTGAATGAGTGATTGGCTGATAAATGAGAATATTGAGGGATGGATGATGATGTAGCAAGTGGTCACTGATTTGATTGGCTAATTGATGAGAGGATGGAAGAATAAAAGGGTGGATGAATATGTGAATGATTGAGGGGTTGGCTATTGGGTGAGAGGATGGAAGGATTGATGAAGATATAGTGAGTGGTCAATGATTAGCTCATTGATGAGAGGATGGAAGGGAGGATTAAATTTAATGTGTTTGTGAGTGGTTATCAAATGGATGAAAGAATGGAAGAATGGATAATAATACGTATAGTGAATAGTCAGTGATTATCTAATTGATGAGAGGATGGAAGAATGGATGAATGTCTATTGAATGAATGTCTGATTGACTGATGAATGAGAGAATGGATAGAAGGATAAAGATGTGAACAATCAGTGATTAGTTAATAGATGAGAGAATAGAAATGTGGAAAAATGGATGGATGATGGATGACAGGATGGAGGATGGGTGAAGATACAGTGAGTGGATGAAAGGCCGGAAGAATGGAAG
>PVJN01060461.1:0-11688 GCA_004026805.1 Lasiurus borealis
CAAACTCCTTACTCACTTTCGGGAATTGCTGATCCCCTCCTAGCCTAAAACCTCAACTTCAAATCCAAAGGCCATAGTCCAACAATTTGGGAGCTGGTTTGAAGTTATCTCCTTGATGCCTACCTGCAGGTAGCTCAGTTATGGCTTCTTCTCTTGCCTTCTCCAGCTTCTCCCTGACCCAGGGAAATTCCTGCAGGGAATCGAGGAATGTATCAAATGCTTTAGGACCTCTGGAAGGTAGGATATCCAGCAGGAGCATTGTTTTCCGGAGGCCTGTGGTTTGAGCTTTGATTTCTTGAAGGTGGTTTTCCGTCAAGACCCCTTCCTGGTAAAGATATTGAAGAACCAGTCCCTCCACCAGAACCTCTGCACCCAGCTCCAGGCGAAGGGAGCGAAGCACTTGCTTGTCTCTAGCCTCCATTTCCCCCTGGAAAGAGACAAAACTGAAGTTCAGATAAAAGGAATGATGCACCCTGAAAGCTACCGCCCTGCAATATAAGCTCCTTAAGGAAATGGACATCCTTTGAACCCTAGCAGAGTGCCAGACCACGGTGTTTAACACAAGGCTTTGTTAATGAATCAACCCCATTCATTTCAATTGTTTCTGAAAATAATTAGCAACACTGAACATGAATCATCTGTTCCGTTCTTGCTTCCCACGCAAAGGGGTCAATTCCTCCATCTATTAAGAGATTTGGAGAAAAGTGGGTCAGAGACCCTGCTTACAAAGCAACTTTTATTCAAGTATTACAGAGCGACGTTTCATTAACATTGCTGAGAAGAACTAGTGGGGCGTGTTTTAACGTTGCCCCCCGCAGCGTTGCCCACGCGGCAGACTCTGCTCCTGTGCGCGCAGGTGCCCTCGCACGGCACGCGGCATTGGCGGGACCGGACCAGCCATGGGCGGGCGTGCGGACCAGCCGCCAGCAGGTCCCCACCACTTGAAGGATCTCTTTCCCTAGGAGAAAAGGCTTACGCACCATCACCTTCAAGAGTAACACTTAGGTGTTTGTGTCCAGTCTACTGTAAAACTTATATGTAGTCAGAGATCCCATCCCTTCCCTCAAAGAATTCGGAGTCGCCGCCGCGACACTGCCATGACCACACGGGTAGGGGACATCCAATGGGATTTCTTTTTCTGTAAAAGAAAAGCGTCCACACGCCCGTCCTGGTCCGCAGCCACGCACGGTTTGCAGGCATATCGCTAACACGCTGCTCCAGAGAGCTGAGGAGTGTGGTGCGGGTGGCGGGGACGCCCGGGCAGTGAGCCGGGCCGAGCCCGAGTGGCGGCAGGTGAGGGGCGTGCGCTTCCGCCGCCGCCCGGCGGGACGCCTTTTACTGCGTCTCCGCCGCTGGCGCCCTGTGGTATCACGGACGGGAGGGCTACGAGAGGTTTTTCGGGGCAGCCTGAACCGCTAAAAAGAGAGGACTTGGAATGACCTTCAGAGCGGGGCCCCGAGCACCCCCATCGCCACTCTAACCGGCCTGGCTCGGGTCGCCGCGGGGCGGGGAGACCTCGGGCCGTAGGCGCGGTGCTCGGCCCGGGAGAAAAGAGGGATACGGGCTCCTGGTTTCCTGTTACTTACGTCTGCGAACACGTATCTTAAAAAATAAATAAATAAAACTGCAACCGGAATCCAGGCTGTCAGGGAACCTGTGTCACAAGCACCATCTTTATTGAAGGCGAAAACCGAGAGCAGGAAGTGTTGTCGCCATTTTTGTTGAGGGCAAACACAGGAAGTGCTGCAGCCATCTTTATTTCGGGCTCAAGTGTCTGGCTGAAGTCTAATCCGCCATGTTTTCTGTGGGTAAACAGCCGCTTAGAGGAGCTATCTAAGAACAAAATAATTGGGTAATTGCGTTTTTAACACAGTAACTACACTTCAGCCTTGCACACAATTGAAGCAATAGGTCTCATAAGTCATTTTTATCAGCGAAGCTCTCCAAGACCACTCTTTAAAATTGCAGCATCCATCTCCTGCACTCCCATTCCCTTTACCAGCTTTATTTTTATCTGTAGCACTCAAACATCTTACTGAAACTTATACTTAATTGTTTATTTATCATCTGTTTCACTCCAGATAAAATGCAAGGTCATTTCTTTATTTCCCAGTGTTCCTGCCCATAAAGCATTTTACAAGTCAATCCATCGGGATTCAGCGCAATAATCAGCTTGCTACACTAGACAGAAGGGGATTTGTCTGGGTAATCTGGGGACATTCACAATCATTGGAAAGGCTGGAGAAGGCCTAGCATCCAAGCAGACCTCCCTAAATAACACTGACAAACTGGCTCATGGCACAATCAGGAAGATACAATCAGGAACCTATTACCCCATAGTTCCAGTCTTCTAACACTGATAGAATAAGTGACTGCTGCAGAAAAACCAAGGTTTCCATAGCTGTATTTGCCAGCAGCATCAAAATAGAACCTGTACATCTTAGTTTTGATGTATGCAATTTGCAAGCAGAACATAAGCAAGTAAAGGTGTCTGGGACATGTAGTTGGAGTTTTCCAGCTTCTGAAGCACAGAAAGGTATGCTAAAAAGAGAGAGGAGCTGACACTGGGAGCAGATCTGCTGAGCTAACCACACTTTAAATTTGGAAACCAAGATACATGAATGATCCAAATATAAAGAAACATAAGAATGTCAAATTGAGGGATCTTTCTCAAATTCCTCTATGAAACGAGGCAGTCATTTGATAAATACATTTATTGATTGACCTTCAATAAATCAGGTGGTATATACAGAAAGTTGTACATATGCTAAAAATTGGTTGATGGTATCAAAAAGAAACCCTTAACTATCATTAGTTCCATAGAGGTTTTCACAACCAACACCTCTAGTGGAAGATGAAAATCTCTTTGTAAGCAAATTAATGGAAAGCAAATCTAAATCTCACTCCTCAAAACCTCCTAATTTTTGTAACTGGATTAAAGTATTATACCAATCTACCATTTCTCTATATCAGTAGTGACAATATTTTTACATCCGTGGCAGGTATTAGTGTTATAACTAGCATTTTACATATGTGAAGAATGTGGAATCAAAGTGGCCAAGTGTCTTAGCCAAAATCTCACAGCTAATATATAGCAAAACCTGAACTCTAACCAGTTCTCTCTGATTTCATGCTCTGTCCTGTACACAATACACCACATAGCCTTGTATGGTGAAGAATGTGTTCTAATGACAGCCAAAAATACTGACAGATCATTTTGGTGCCACTTCCCACTCCTGATACTCTTAAGTTCCAGTTACTCTCTTAACCTTTTCCTTCTTCTTTTGTTCTGGAATTGCTGTCCTTTTCTGGGCAAGATTTCCTTTGTGTGTGGATAAGCATCAGCAACATTCTCTGTCTTCATACAGACTTCTTGCAATACTGTCAGTAGCTAAAGTTACTGGTTTTGGGGGGAGGAAAAACATCTATTTTTTCCAATTGCAAAGTAAACTTAAGTAATTTTCAAACATATAGTAAAATTAAAACAAATAGCACAAATGCACTCATATAAAAACTACCTAGTTTAAAACACTTCTTGATGACTTATTGCATTTGGAAAGGCTTTAGAACTCCTGATAACTAGGAGACATTGATGATGACATCCAAGAGAAGGTAAAGTGCCAACAGTGCATTCCATGAGAATTCACAGAACAGAAGAAAAGAGAATAAGAGACAACATGAGAAGAATTAGTGCAGGAGCTAAGGGGCATGGAGTCCTATAGTGAACAACTGGAGAGGTTAGCATTAAAAATCCAGATTAAGTTCATAAGGTGAAGTCCTTGGCCAACAAAATCTCTTCCTATGGAAAATTTAAATGAGCAGACATGCTGCTTCCTAAGCAACCAGACTAGCTCTCTGATTGATTAGCCAGCTGCCATCAACCAGCCTATTGGGAGGCCCACCACCTATTCTACTATACAGTGATACCTCTGAGCATCCACTAATGGTTCACTTTCACTTACATAACTATCTAAGGCCAGCAGGCCCAGAAGCAATCCACAATAGATCAGAATCACTATCACAGGTGGTTACTCCTCCACTCTGTCCAGTCCCTCTTTATTGACGGAACTTTGCACACAAAGAGGATTAAGCACCTGTTGTTACCCAGTGGTAATCAATCCATTTTCAGGAAGGACAGATATTTTCATTTTTCTGTCTCCCCTATCATGTTTACTTGCATCAAGATATATCCATTGCAAGATTGCAGAAGAAAGTGTCAAAAAAATTAGAAGAGCACGTGTAATATTTTTCTCTCTTTCAGTTTGGTCTTTGGCTTTGCAACCTTCAAAACGAAACCCAAAGGAATTGGATATTTTTGTTTCTTCCTGCTTCATAGATGTGGAAAGTAAGCCATGGAGAAAAACAGAATCATTTTAAAAATACTTGAAACAGATAAAGAAATAAGTTATGAATTAACTCACAGAGAAACTTCAATAGATTCCAAAAAAAACAAAAAAAACAACAGCATACAAACTATGTACTCTACCATTTTACAATGAAATGGGAAATTTTAACAAAAGGAAAGCTTTCACAAATCCCATAAGTTTGGAAACTAAATAAATCAGCTCTTAAACTCTTAAACTCTTGAGAAAGAGAGAAAAAAAAAGACACACATTTCTACTCGTACATCCATACAGAAAATAGTATGGAGATTACTCAAAAAATTAAAAATAGAATTATTGCCATAACTGTTTTGATTCAGTGGATAGAGTGTCAGCCTGTGGAGTAAAGGGTCCCAGGTTCGATTCTGGTCAAGGGCATGTACTTTGATTTCGGGCAGATCCCCAGTAGGGGGTGTGCAGGAGACAGCTGAGCAATTTTTCTTTCTCATCGATGTTTCTAACTCTCTATCCCTCTCCCTCTCTCTCTGTAAAAAATTAATAAAATATATTTTTAAATAATAAATAAATAGCCGAGACTGGTTTGGCTCAGTGGATAGAGTATCAGCCTGCGGACTGAAAGGTCCCGGGTTCGATTCCGGTCGGGGGCATGTACCTTGCTTGCGGGCACATCTCCAGTAGGGGGCGTGCAGGAGGCGGCTGATGGATGTCTCTCTCTCATCGATGTTTCTGACTTTCTATCCCTCTCCCTCCTCTCTGTGAAAAATCAATAAAATATATTTTAAAATAATAATAATAATAATAAATAAATAAATAAATAAAATAGAATTATCAAATGACCCAGTAATCCCACATCTGTATGTAGATTGAAAGGAAATGAAATCAGTATCTCAAAGAGATATCTGCACTCCCATGTTCATTACTACATTGTACACAACACTACGTGTCCATCAATGGATGAATGAATAGATTATATATATAAAATTCAGCCTTAAAAAAGAAAAGGAAAGCACACCTATTAGAATTTCCAAAATTCAAAACTTTGACAACACCAAATGCTGACTAGGATGTGAAGCAACGGGAACTCTTTTCATTGCTGGTGGGAATGCAAAAAATGATACAGTCACTTTGGAAGACTGTTTGGCAGGAAAAGGCCAACATATAAGAGAGATGATCTGCCTCCAGATGGGTATGCTCAATATTGTAAAGATGTCAGTTCTCCTCAAAACAATCTAAAACTTCAGTAAATTAAAGAGGATTATTTACGAAAGTAGATGACAAAGTTCATCTAGAAGAGAAAACAAGGAAGAAGAGCAAAAACAGGGAACCTGCCCTTCCAGGTTTTAAAGCAAACTGTGCATTTGCAATAATCAAAGCAAGGGGCATCTGCTCCTTTACTGCTCTCACAGCCAACGTTTGCCTGTGTCAGGCACTGCTAGGAACACCTTTTACTATCCTGACCCATTTGATCCTCATGTAAATCCCACTTTACAACTGCTATCATCTCTGGATACAGAAACAGAAGCACTCAGGAGTGAAGTAACAGGCCACAAGTGTTCTAAGCAGTTTACATCCAATATCTCACTTAATCTTCACAACGATCCCATGCAATAGGCACTATTACTAATTCAGTCCAACTATAATGCATTAATACTGTGTGAAAAGCTATGGCGTGGCAGTAAAGAATAAGGTGGACTGAGCTTTAATGGATCCAAGACTCAAGTGAAAACAGGTTACAGAATGAAGCATATATCATTTAAGAGAAATACAAGAAAACTGTATCCTATGTACATGTGTTTTTAGGGGTGGAGCTGCATAGAAAAATGTCTGAAAGGAAACCAAATGAGATCCACAGTGTTATCTCTGCAGAGAGAAGAGGGATGGGGATTTTTGCTCTTCATATACTTCAAGTACCTTTTCCATCTTAAATAGTAAAATGTAACACATAGAAAAGTACCCAAAACTTTAAGCACCCATATTAAAACTTGTTATCAAAGGAAGACCTGTGTGACCTCCCCCACAGAAGCAGAGCACTGCTAGCCCTAGAAGCCACCTGCCTGCCCTTACCAAATTTAGCCAGATCCCTGCCCTCACTCTGACTGCCACATTATACTTAAAAATTGTGATTTTACTTCTTTGCATTTCTTTAGTCTATTATAAATATCAGTCTAGTTTCATTTTGCCTGTTTCCAAGCTCTATATAAACATATGCATTCTGTTAGGCTTGGCTTCTCTCATTCAACTTTATGATTTAAAGACTCACCGTTTTGATGCACATAACTGTCATTCATGCATTCTCATTGCTCTGTAGATTCTTACTCAATGTACTTAAAAATGTTTTTATAATGAAACAAGAACAGGATGATGCAAAACAGGTCAAGGTGCCAGCAGATTTGCTATCTGGTGAGAGCCCACTTCCTGTTTCATAGATGACCATATTCTTTCTGTGTCTTTTCACAGGTATTTGGCTGTGACCACAGACTTTGACACTATATAGCACAAAGAAATAATTTTGATCCTGAGTATTTCCATTACCAATTGACCAGTGACTCTGAAAAACTTCATGTGAAGTTTACTGAGAGTTTCCTTGCAAGCAGACCCATGATGACTTAACAAATGTATCAAGTAGTTTAATGAGCCAAGCATTTATCAGGGGTTGTTTAATAAATCCCATTAAATATTAAACAATAAGCCTGGTTGGTGTTGCTCAGTGATTCATTGTCAACCCATGAACCAGGAGGTCATGGTAGTATTCTAGTTCAGGACACATGCCCAGATTGAGGGCTCAATCCCCTTTTGGGAAAGGTGGAGTGGGCGTGCAGGAGACTGCTGATCAATGATTCTCCTCACTGATGTTTCTATTTCTCTCTCCTCTTCCTTCCTCTCTCTGAAATCAATAAAAATGCATTTTTTTTAAAATTAAACAATGATCCTACCCATTTTGGCTCAGTGGATAGGGCGTCGACCTGTGAATGAAGGGTCCTGGACAAAGGACACATGCCTGAGTTGCAGGTCCATCCCCAGTAGGGTGTGTAGGAGGCAGTTAACCCATGATTCTCTCTCATCATGGATGTTTCTATCTCTCTTTCTCACTCCCTTCCTCTCTGAAATCAATAAAAATATTTTTTTAAATAAACAATGATTACTAAATATAATTATCTTTGTTTGACCATAATTGAAGCTGAGCTGTTCTTTCTGACAACAGTCCACTAAAAGGATTAGCTGCATTTTGATAAAGCAAATATAACCGTCATCCCAGATAAGGTTGCTTCCCTTCCTTCTCATTTGCACTGATAAGTGCATGTGCATCCAATCTACCCATCAACTGTACAAGAAGTATAGAATTTTGAACAAATAGTGAAGCATTAGAACTGTTCTTTTCGGAGACTGTTTGGTTTAGCAGGGAAAAGAACTTCACTAGTTAAAGTGCTGATGGATTTTTATGTCTCTTCTTCCAGATAATGAGAATATGAATGCTGAGATGCTTTGAGTACCAGTCAACTAGAAGTATGGGATGGGCAAAGATAAGCTTCTCTCCACTCAGAAAAGCTCTCCCATTGACTAGAAGTATTAGGAGAGGAAAAGACAGAATGAGTTATGGTCTGTGGTCTACCTCACCAAATGCATTCAGTCCACATAGATTTCTCCTAATGGCCTAAGAACATCAGCTATACTGAAGGAAAAGGAAGCATACTATCCTTGTGGCTTTTCAGTGGTTTGTTCTCCTTTTGAATGGTAGTTTTAGACTGTTTTCTCTTAGGGATAAAGACTGGTTTTTCATTTTTGTGGTCTATACTCAAATGACCTAATACTATGCACACAGAATATGATCAGTAAATATGTTTGACCAATAAATAACCTGACTGTTCTATTGATTTCATTTTACACACAATGCCTAATATGATGCCTTGCAATAGGTTCTAAAAATCATGGGTCATTAAATGTATATAAGACCAGTGTATTACGACCGTATTTCTTTTGGGCCCCCAGTTATGTATGCTAAAGAAATCTGAGAAAGTTGCCCTGCCGGGTGGCTCAGTTGCTTAGAGAGTCATCATGTATACCAAAAGGTTGTGGGTTCAATTCCCCAGTCAGAGCACAGGCCTAGGGTGCAGGCTCAATCCCTAGTCAGAAGGGAACTGATTGATGTTTCTCTCAATCTCTCTCTCTCTCTCTCTCTCTCTCTCTCTCTCTCTCTCTCTCTCTCTCTTCCCCATCCCCATTCCTGTCTCTCTAAAAATCAGGTGAAGAACCTGAGAAAGTAAAAAATTCTTATCAATTCACTTTTATGTGGCTAATTTTATAAGGGTTGTAGGACATACATATATAAAGAATGGTCATTTCTATTAGCTTTTATTATGAATTATAAGTATCAAAAATTGTAAGAATATCCCTAACCAGCTTTGCTCAGTGGATAGAGTATCAGCCTGCAGACTGAAGGGTCCCAGGTTTGATTCTGGTAAAGGACATGTACCTTGGTTATAGGCACATCCCCAGGAAGGGTTGTTCAGGAGGCTGCTAATCAATGTTTCTCTCATCGATGTTTCTAACTTTCTATCCTTCTCCTTTCCTCTCTGTAAAAAATCAATAAAATATATTTTTTAAAAAATAAATAAAATTGTAAGAATATTCTAGAACCTCTATTTTCTAACTGTGCTTTTCTCCCTAAGTAAACCTATCCAGCCCATTTCATTAAATATTATCCAAAGGCAAAAAATCTTCTAAATGTTTAGCTCTGGCCTCATATATTCATCTGTCTACTTAACATCTCCACTTGGAGTTTAATCAGCACTTCAAAGTTAATCTTTCCAAATCTGGACTCATGATTCTTCTTACTCCCAACCTACTCCCCTTCAACTTGCTCCATTTCTGTATATGGTGCCAACATTACTCCAAGCAAAAAACCGCAGGAATCATCCTTGACTCTTCTCTTTCCCTCGATCCATCAATGAGTCCTACTGATTCTATTTCTACAACTTCACTTAACCCATCACACCTCTCCATCCTAACCACCACTACCGTCATCTAAATCATTATCATATCTCACTTGGACTCAGGAACTTTGCTCTACTTTGTCATTCAAGTGACATCTTAAATGTCATCTCCTTGGAGAAGCCTCTCCAGAATACCTGACCTAGAATTGCTCCCCAGATTCTATATCACCTTGTTTCTTTTTTTTTTTCTTAGCATTTATTACTACCAGTTAATTGTCTTCTTTATCTATTCATTTGTTTATTGGGAAAGGGAGTATTTTGTCTCTCTCCATTAAAATACATGTCCATAAGAGCAGGGAGCTTTGCTGTCTAGTTGACTACTAAACCTATAAGAGAATCTGACATATAATAAATACTCAATAAATAGTTCTTAAATTAAGAAGTCAATAAATTAATTAATTAGTGACTAAGCCTAAAACACATTTGAGCATGAAGAATAAGCAGAATGCTGAAGAATACAGATTTTTTTTTTAGGTAAAGCTACATATTCATTGAGACCAATTTAAAGTATCCATTTTCCCTCAACGGTGGACATTCTTTACACATATTATCTCATTTAGTTTTACTCAATTCTTGCACAGCCTATGAAGTAGGTACAACTAGCAAAGTGGCAGAGTGAGGATTCATATACAAGTCTTACACCTAAGTCCTAAGTCCCAACTACTGCCCTATGGATACTATGTTCCCTCTAGAATTTGTCCAGTTTCTCAGGAAACATTCATCCAGGAGAGTAAGTTCTGGGCAGCTTAACCTCAACTTAAGCTCACAGCTCTCTCCTGGAAGGTTGCAGTGATGAGAAAGTGCACAGGGAGATCAAGGCTTGGCTACGCAAGAACGATCTTCCTATGATGCGCAGCCTACAGCAGAGCAAAACATTGTTCAAAACAGCATTTCCCAAGCTAATTAATTATTATATTCTGGATCTTCTGCCCAATCTATACAATGATTTTTAACATACTTTCTAAGATTCAGGTCTCCAAAATTAAACATTTACTTTACTGTACAGAAGAATCAGGTTCTTATATAGGCCAAGTGGGATAATATTGGCAAATATGTTCTCCCATTCAGTGGGTTTTCTTATTGTTTTGTTGATGGTTTCTCTTGCTGTGAAGAAGCTTTTTATTTTAATGTAGTCCCATTTGTTTAATTTTCTCTTCAGTTTCCATTGCCTTAGGAGCTGTATCAGTAAAGATATTGCTATGACATAAGTCTGATATTTTGTTACCTGTGGATTCTTCCAAGATTTTTATGGTTTCCCAACTGATATTTAAGTCATTTATCCATTTTGAGGTTATTTTTGTGTATGGTGTAAGTTGGTGATCTAGTTTCTTTTTTTCTTTGTTTTCTTTCTTTCTTTCATTCTTTCCCTTTTTTGCATGTTTCTGTCCAATTTTCCCAACACCAATTATTGAAGAGACTGTCTTGACTCCATTGTATGCTCTTCCTACCTTTGTCAAATATTAATTGAGCATAATGGCTTGGGTTGATTTCTGGGTTCTCTGGTTCCATTGTGCCAATAACAGGCAGTTTTGAGAACATTAGCTTTGGAATATAGCTTGATATCTGGTATTGTGATCCCTCCAAAATTTGTTCTTTTTTCACAGGATTGCTGCAGCTATTTGGGGTCTTTTATTATTATTATTATTACAGGTGAATTTTGGGAGAGTTTGTTCTAGGTCTGTGAAATATTCCATTGGTATCTTAATTGGGCTTGCATAAAATCTACAGATTGCTTTGGGTAGTATGGGAATTTTAATGATGTTGATTCTACCAATCCTTGAACACAGTATATACTTCCATTTGTTTATTTCTTCCCCTATCTCTTTTTTCAATGTCCTGTAGTTTTTTAATTATAGGTCTTTCACCTCCTTAGTTAAGTTTATTTCCAGGTATCTTTTTTTTAAATTAAATCTTTATTATTCAGATTATTACATTTGTTTCTCTTTTTTCCCCTCCATAGCACCCCTCCACCCAGCTCCCACCCCTCCCTCTGCCCTTAGCTCCCTCCCATTGATCTCATCCATAGGTGTATGATTTATGTCCAGTCTCTCCCTGTACACCCTTCACCCCATTCCCCCTAAGAATTAACAGTCCACTCCCTTTCTATGCTCCTGGTTCTATTATATTCACCAGTTTATTCTGTTGATCAAATTTTTAATTCACTTAATTTTTTGATTCACTTGTTGATAGATATGTATTTGTTCATAATTTTTTGGCTTTTACCTCTTTCTTCTTCCTCTTCTAGAAGAGTACCCTTCAGCATTTCATATAACACTGGTTTGGAGTTGATGAACTCCTTTAGCTTTTTCTTATCTGTGAAGCTCTTTATCTGCCCTTCAATTCTGAATGTTAGC
>PVJN01060462.1:0-11564 GCA_004026805.1 Lasiurus borealis
TGGGCTATCCTTGGCAGAGAGTATTTCTCATGGTTCCCTATCTCTTTCATCATAATTTATAGGGTTCTTTATTTACTTTTCCAATGAGTACTGGTGAGTATGAGTAATTGCAGAGTAAATTAAGATATGCTCAGCACATACTTGAGATGACACAGCCCCAGAGAAAACACCAACCTGCCCATACCTTCCTTTAGTCTGGAAGAGTCCAGGTGTGTCTGGAGTCCCCAAAGGCAACAGCACTTCATGACTAACCTGCTGGCAAGCAGAATTAATGAGATATGGATACAGGATAAGCATTCCTACTTTATTGCCCACCTAATAGCCAAATCTTATAAGTACTCTCCTTATATCTTTAGTGTATCTCCTTACATATCTTTAATCTATATAACTACTTATATATGTATTAAGTGTTGGAAATTTTAATTTTTAGATATTTAGAAAGCCATTCAGTCCTTGAAACATTTTAAGGAATATAGGTTAACTAAAGCTAAGATGGAAATAAAATATATTAGCATACTAGAAACTGGCCTCCAATAGGGACTTTGGCTTGAGGGAGCCATAGCTTATGTTCATTAAATTAATCACCTATCCAGTTCTAACTCCAACAATCCCATAGCCTCAGTAGAACCTACAGTCCTTGATACTACTGTCTCTACACTGTCCCAGCCCACCATTATTATATCATTCTTCTTTTGCTCAATTACATTCTGTGATCAATCTCTATGATAATTCTGCATACTCTACCAACTCCCTCGCCTCTTTCTTTCATCATCATATTTTCTTGCCAAGACACCTAAACCTGCTCCACCCACCACTTTGTATATCTTGGTTAATAAATCTCCAAACTTCCAGATGCTTAGGCCTGCCTCAACTATTTACCTCAGACCTCATATCCAGTTGATTAACAAATCCCATCAGTTCCATCTGCAAAAATATGTCCTGGACCTAATCATTGCCTCCCCACCTTCAATACTGTCTCTCTGGCCGAAAGTACCTTCATCCTGTTCCTGAAATATAGCTAGCAATCCCCTAACAAGTCTTTCAGGCTGATCGCTCCTTCCTCCTCACTCAGTCTGTTCTCAATTTAAAAAGCCAGAGTAATCCTTTTAAAAACATAGAGCAGATTATGTCCTTCCTCTGCTTAAAAAACAGTAGCTTCTGTTCTCATCAGAGTAGAAGCTTCTTCTGCCTCATATTTCTTAGGTCTTTCAACTCCCATTCTTTGTTCTTGCTTATGCTCCTACAGCCCGCAGATCTTTTGCTGTTTCCTGATCATTTTAGCAATGCTCCCAGGTGCCTCAGGGCCTTTGAACTTATCCCTTTGGCTTGGAAAGCTATTTCCCTTGGATATTCATGTGCACTGAAGATGGAGAAGGGCTTGTTTCCTTACCTCCTTCAGGTCTTTAATTACCTGTAATTATCACCTTCTTAGGAGATTATTACTAACTAATTTAATTTAACATTTTAACTTCTTCATTATCCACTTTCTTTTCCTGATTTCTCTCCCTTTTGTTGTTTTATTATTCACCACAATACAATTTACTTACTCATTCATTTTATCTTTATTGTCTTCCCCCACTTAGAGAATGTAAGCTCCATTCGATCATTTTTTTTTCTCACTATTCTTTAGTAACTAGAACAGTGATTGAATATAGTATTTGCTTAATTATTCTTGTTATATAGATTAAGACTTCCACAGTGAATATGCTTTTTTTTCTTAAAATTTAAATTATTTATTCAGGAAAAGAAGTACAATGGATATTTTTTAAAAATATATTTTTATTGATTTCAGAGAGGAAGGGAGAGGGAGAGGGAGATAGAAACATCAACGATGAGAGAGAATCATTGATGGGCTGCTTCCTGCTTTCTTCACACGGATGGAAACTGCAACCTTGGAATTAAATCATGACCTCCTCATTCATATGTTGATGTTCAGCCACTGAGCCATGCTGGCTGGTCTGCAATTGGCTTTTAATCATCATATCCGGTAAGAGTTTGGGCTCTGGAATCAAAGATCTTGTGTTTACATTTTGGCTCCACTAATTTCCAGTTGCATGACCATAGGGATAATAACAAGGTCTACTTCACAGAGTAGTTGTAGTATATTAATGGAGAGCAAGCATGTACATTTTCAGTTTTTGGCCAGAATAAATATTGGTCACACAGTTAGCCATTGTTATGTGATTTCTCAGTAGGATGTGGAAACTTTTTAATCTTTTTTTCCTATTATTATAAAGGATCACACAACATTCTGTATTAATAGAACTAATGTCACATTGTAGGACAGGGAAGTTGGATTGTCACCTCCACATATGTTCAAATTTGAGATGCCAGATAGCTTCCCTTTCCAAAATACGGTTTTCCCAGCCCAGTGAAATAGTCACCATCATGCCCGTTTCTGTTGTGTATTCAGAGACCCGCTACTATAAAATCTATACATTACTTTTCAGCTATTGTGTTTTAAACAGAGGATGGACAAAATCTGATAAAGATTATTCTGGCTTTTTATTTCATATGTTTATTTATTTTTATTTTGAGAACAGACTGGGTGAGTAGGGAGGGAGGAGTGATCAACCTGAAAGACTTGTTAAGGGTTGATACCTTTATTCCAGGAACATTATCTAATCACAAACCTGGAAAGTCACAGAGACAATAAGTATTATCAGATGTGCTTACTGGACTTATGGAAAGAAAAAGATCTTGAGAAAAAGGATTGGCATAAGGGAGACTGGCCCAGGTAAAGTCACAAAGGGACAATATACCGGCACTTTGCATCTATCAGTTGACATACTCATTTAGAGGAAAGAAAGACAACTTTTCCACTTTAAGAATTAATCATGTGCTGACATTTTCGGTAATGCTTTTCATTAAAAAAAAACTGCAACAACAGGATTCATTATATGATTAAGATCTTGTTTTTTTCCATTTTTTTGGAGAGAAAAGGTAATTATATAATACATATAACAATAGAAGTATAAAAAGAGATTAGTGATTTGTATTTCAGTGGAAATTTTTTTTTTAGGGAAAAAAAAAACAACACACTGATTTAATTTTATGTAATCGGGAAAGCAGGGTAAAAGCCAAGAAAACTTGAGATTGTGTAGAAAAATCTTATCTCTGCATTATTATTAGAGTATCAATAAAATTATTTAATGTAGGCAAGAAAATACATATTTTAAATGGGAGAATTTCCTTACTAAAATACTAGGAGCATATAATATGTTTTATAATATGTTTATCTGTATTATTATATTATATAACAATATTATTATCATTCTCATTCTTTAGATGGCATCCAGACTTTCAATGTAAATTTGGATTTTGAACAAGTCTATTATATTTCCATTGTGGTAAATTCCTCTTACAAAACAAGATTTATTTATTCCTTACAGGTAAATTTGCATATTCATACTGACATTCTGTGAACATCAACTCTCACTAATAATGATAATGATGATGAGTCAGGAACTGCTCTAAACATTTTCCATGTATTGTACGAACTTGAAATAGATTACATTATTATACTTATTTTGCAGACAAAATGCTCAAGACAGAGAGATGTCAAAAAACTTGCCAAAGATAGCATAGTGAGTAAGAAACTTCATATGTGATAGAAATATATGTGAAAGTGCCAACATGGTCAGATGCCTCTGATAATCCATTTTTTTAAAAGTCTAAAAGTTCTTGATTGGCTTCCTTGCTAGCTTCAGTGGGATAGACTAATAAAAGCCAGATTTTGGTAGGTTAAGGACTGAATTGGAAATCAAAAAGTGAACACATTTTAATAAAATGACAGGTGCTATTAAATTGTATTTATTATTAATGATATAAATTCCTGGTTGGCAAGGGAGCAGGGAATGAATCAGAGAAGGCTCTCAAGAGGAAAAAAAGGCCTTTCTTAAACTTGAGGGACAAGTAGGAGCTTTCTAAAAGATGAAAGATTGAGGCAGCGGCAAATCTGGGCGCAGGGAATGGGATGAGCGGAGAGGACAGGCAGAGGTTGACAGGAAAGGGGAAGGGGAAAAGAATGAAGCTGGAGATGTAGAAAGAGGTAAGATTAGGGAGGCCTTGGATGGTCTGCCAAAAAGCTTTAGCTTTATCCTCTATGTAATGGGAGGCTTTTGATAATTTAAAGCAGAGGCAAAATATGTTTGGGTTCGGGTTTTATATAAAGCACCTTGACAGCTTTGGGTAGGATGTATTTGAAAAGGGGAAATTTGGTATTAGTATGATTCATGAAAAAAAAAAAAAAACAGCAATGCATATATGATTTTAAGGGAAGTGACCATGGTGATTAGAAAAAGGGAGCACATGTGTAAACATGTAAAAGGTAAAATCAGCAGATTTTAGTCTTTATTTAGAGATGAATGAATAAAAAGTCATCTCCTGCTGGTTTTGTTTTTTTGTGTTTTTTTGCTTGTTGGTATCAAAATAAGGTAGAAAATACAACAGGAAGTACAGAAGGATGCATTGAATTCTGGACAAGTTGAATCTGAGGGTTCTGTAGGACATATAGAAGATATGTATAGCAAAACGTGGGATGTGCAAGAATAGGTCAAAGAGTTATGGATTGGAAGGTGTTGTTTGGCAGCAACTAGTCTGTGGATTCTAGTTAGAACCTGAGATTGGAGCTGTGAGGATGGATGTAAATACTCAGCAAGAAAAATGCAAGAACAGAAGTTGGCTGAGGAAGTAACTCAGGAGAAGAGTAGCATATAACTATCAGACAAGGAAAGAAGAGTCCACGAAGAATAAAGAAATTGTAGCCCTAGACAGGATGGCTTAGTGGAGAGAGCACAGGCCTTCAGACTGAAGCAACCTGGGTTCCATTCTGATCAAGAGTATATGCCTCGTTTCGAGCTCCATTCCAGTAGGAAGCATGCAGGAGGCAGCCAATCAATGATTCTCTCTCTTCATTGATGTTTCTCTCTTTCCCTCTCTCTACCTATCTGAAATCAATTTAGAAGAATAAGAAGAAGCTATAAACCCAAGGTAAAGCATAGAAGAGCCAAGAAAAGTAAGAGAATTTCAAAAAGGGAATAGAAACACTTTAAATAAAAATGCTAAGTAAAAGAAGAAAACAAGAACATTTGGCTTTGACATTGGACCTTGGTTTGCTTCATGATACAGCCACTCCCAGTTGATATAAGCCAGATTGTTGTTGCTTGAAGAGGGAGGAAAAGTTCTAGGAAGCATTTTACATTAGTAACATCAATTCCCTCTTTATTTTTTATTTTTTTTTAATATATATATATATATATTTTTTACAGAGAGGAAGAGAGAGGAAAGGAAAGGGATATTGAGTTAGAAACATCCATGAGCTGCCTCCTGCACACACCCTACTGGTACGTGCCCTTGATCGGAATCGAACCTGGGACCCTTCATTCTGCAGGCCAAAGCTCTGTCCACTGAACCAAACTGGTTAGGGCTCAATTTCCATTTTAAAGAAAATCCCTCAAGAATATGTAGTCATAATTTTCAAAAACTAGACAGATTTTCTTCAGATTTGGTGAAAGATTTAGAATCTATAATTATTTCAATACTTTATACTTTTACACTTTGGAGTCATCATTAGAAATAAGGGAGTACTTACGCTACACATCTTTATGTACCAAACCTGTTTCTGTCAATGTAAAATCACTGAATATTGCAACGACATGAGTCAATGTGTTATCAGTAGGATGCCATCTGTGTCATCACCTGTCACTGATGCAAGTGGAGTTCTTGTGATGTTGCAGGGAAAGGGATTTCCTGAGACTCTCACGGGAGGATGGGTGTTCTTTATTTCCCTGGAATTGAATTCCAGGTTTTCCAATGTCCTGTTTCTCTCCATCCCGCTGTATCTTCAGCGAGGCTAGAATTAAAGCCACTACCCTGAGTTTCCACTCCATATCAGAGCACAGTCCAGCCCAGCACCTGGCTAGCTTAGTTTGTGTCCCCAATTGTAGTCCTTTGCATGTGAGGTCCACATGGCTATGGGCCTTGTGGCTATTTAAGACTACATGTGGGCAAGTGGAGGTCATGGAGCAAGAGAGAGTAAGCGTGAATAAGCAAGCAAGCAAGAGAGAATAAACAAGAGAAAGTAAGAGTGAATAAGCAAGCAAGCAATAGAGTACTCTTTGTCTGGAGATTACAACCAGGAACTTTACTAAACCTCCAAGATTTCATCTGCTTGCCTAGCCTTTGTGGCTTAGAGATGAGTGTCCACCCATGAATCAGGAGGTCACAGTTCAATTCCCAGTCAGGGCACATACCCAGGTTGCAGGCTTTTTCCCCAGCAGGGAGGCATGCAGAAGGCAGCTAGCTGATCATTGATGTTTCTATCTCTCTCTCCCTCTCTCTTCCTCTCTCTGAAATAAATTTTAAAAATACATTTGAAAAAAAGATTTTGCCTGCTTCATCCATCTAGCCAATTATCTTTTTATCAGGTAAGACTGACAGGTAAACACCTTCCCTAAGTCACCCAACTTCACCGCACTTACAGCCACCTCCCCCTTCTTTGGTCCCTTCCCCCAGTGATCTGCAGGGAATGGGTCATTGGTTTCCTGGAGAGCACGAAGCTGTAGCTTCCTTGTGAAGTTTGTCCACATGACCATGCTTATAATGTCTGCTCTCCCTTTTGCTCTCTTCCTATTATTAATATTAATGACTAATGACGACAATAACAATTGAACTAAGGAATCATATTTCTTTAAAACGTTTTATACTTTTATAGCCAATAAGAATATTTTCAAGTGCTCATCTGTGTATTTTAAATAGATTTGATCGAGGATAATTGCCTGCTTATATAATTTCTCAAGAAAAAAATTCATTGATCTTAGCTGCCAAATTATTTAAAATTCTACTCTTTTCACCACTGTGTGAGTCAGTGGCTATCTTGATAAAATATACTGAACTTCTGTAAGAGTTATAGGAAATCACACTTTTTTGTGTGTGTCACAATTCGATGCTATTAGTATTTACTAAACTTCAAATTTCTGGAAGTCTGACACAACTGAAATAGTAAGAAACTCGGTGGGGAGTACTCGTTTGCTTAGGTGTGAGAAATGTGCTCAAATGCCCTGCGTTTCCATCTGATTGAGAGAAGGGAACATGGTGGGGAAAGGAGCAGGCAAGAAGGTGAGGTCCAGGGGTGGAATCTGAGGTGGGATTTCTGAACTATCAGATCTAGAGCTGTGAGAATCACGCTGTGTTTTTAGCAGTTGTGCTCTGCCTGGAAGCTGACAAGCTCCCTCTCCGGGAGGAATGAATGGAATGTGGATTCTCCACTTTACCTTGGGCTGTGAAAACACAAGGAGCTCTTTACCTCCATCAGTGCGAGGCATTCAGGACTCCTGGGGAGAGGGTCCAGAGTTTCCCCATAAATCAAAGTGAAGACTGCAATATTACAACCCCACTGATCATATTATCCTGGCATTATTTCAACATACATTTTAAAAATGAAACCAAGCAAGCAGCACATTGAGGGATAGGGGAGGAGGTAAAAGAGGACACTATCTGAGAGCCCATCTATAAAGTTTGGCATGGGCCAGATCTTTGACTCAGGTCATGGTGTTCCACAAAATGGTGTTGTAATCTTTAAGGTCATAAATACCTTAAGCATGTGTAACATCTGCTTAATTATTTGGAATGAAAGAAACTTAAAAAGCATTACAGAATCACAGGACTGCCACGGGTACTTACTAATATAAGCTGCATAATTGGTGAATAATTTTACCTTTCTGGGCTTCAATTTTATTATCTGAAAAAAAAATTGAATCAGATATTTAAACTCTTCTTTTTTCAATTTCTTGATTAAAAATAATTTGTAACTGTTGTTCTATTTCAAATATTATAAACATCACATGATTCAAAATTGTCATTTTATTTTAGTTTCCTAAAAGAAAATAATTTATGCTTTGCAAAAATATTCAAGAGCTATTAAAAATTTAAGAAAGCCTATAATCACATCACCCTGAGAAACCACAATAAACATTTTTGTGTTTGTCACACACAAGATTTTATAACACATACACTGAGTGGTCAGATTATTATGATCTCAAACTTATATATTAGAGGCCTGGTGCATGAATTTGTACATGGGTGGGGTCTGGCCAGCCTGGCCAGGGGGAGAGGATATAGGCATTGGTAAGCCTGCCTGCTGGTCGAACTCCTGGTCAAGGGGACAATTTGCATATTAGCCTTTTATTGTATATGATATAGATTGAGTGGCCAGATTATTATGCATTCAGAGATCATAATAATCTGGCCACTCAGTGTATAAAATTCTATATGTTATTGCTAAAAATCCAATTTCAACTGAGCAAATTTGAAGATCTAATTGGCTTTATTAAACATTCATGAATTAGATATCTAGCAACTAGAAAGGCTCTCTAGGGGTTGCATAAAATGGAAGGTTTTATTAGGAAGAAGTGGGGCATGGGAGCTATTAACAAAAGAAAAGAAAGGATTTTTTTTAGAGTAGGACAATCTTTTAGGGGGAAGGAAATGTCAAAGGTTTTTATCATCCAGATTGCTACTTTCAGTAAGAGATGGCGAGAACCCAAGTGACAGATTACTGGTACTTGACCAGAAAATTATAGACTGGTTGATTAAGATTATATTTCTAACATGGCTGGTATGGGTCAGGGGTTGTGTGTCAACCCAGGAACCAAAAGGTCCCTGGTTCGATTTCCAGTCAAGGGCACAGGCCCTAGTTGCAGCCCCCAGTAGGAGGCATGCAGGAGGCAGCCAATTGATGATGTTCTCTCATTGATGTATCTATCCTTCTCCCTTCCTCTCTCTCTAAAAATCAATAAAAATATATTTTTAAAAATAAGTAAAAGAGATTATGTTTCTAGAAAAGGTTAAAACTGCAACTAGATCTATGAAATCTAGGTTTTGTATAATCAGCTTTTAGCATAAGTGCCTCTCTTTTTTTAAATGTATATTTTTATTGATTTTTTAAATGTATATTTTTATTGATTGCAGAGAGGAAATCATGCCCCCAACTGGAGATTGATCCTGCAACCTGGGCATGTGACCTTGACTAGAATCAAACCCAAGACCCTTCAGTCTGCAGATTGATGCTCTATTCACTGAGTCAAACCAGCTATAGTTCTTTTAAACACTACCCAAGCAGTTTTGTTATTTATATATTATATATATTTTAGATGATTATATTAATTTTTCTAAACACTTTAATGCTGCTTAATATTATCTACACTAATAAAAGAGAAACTTGCAAACTGACCATACCTCTGCTATTCCCACAAGCCATGCCCACCAGCCAATCAGGAGCAAGTATGCAAATTAAACCAACCAAGATGGCTATGGCCATGGAGCAAGCAGGAGGCTTGGGTTTCCCTGGCAATAAAGGAAGCCAACCTTCCCACCCGCCTTGCTTCCACTCAAGGCTACAAAGTTTCAATTATAGAAGATAAATAAATCCCAGATACCAGGGCTTCTGATTGGATTGCCAGGGGATGTGGCCAGCCTAAAAACCACCACAGGCCCCTTTCCCAGGCTGCCCCACACCCCAAGGAAATCCCTGATCTGGGACACCCTTCAGGGCAAACCAGCCAGCCCCTACCCATGCACCAGGCCTCTATCCTATCTAATAAAAGAGTAATATACAAATTGACCATAACTCCAACACACAAGATGACTGTCCTCATATTGTCAAAGATAGATGTCCCATTTGGACACAAGATGGCCAGCAGGGGAGAGCAGCTAGGAGAGACCAGGTCTGTAAGGCAGGGCAGTTAGGGTGACCAGGCTGGCAGAGGAGGGAAGTTGGGGGCAAACAGGCTGGCAGGGGAGCAGTTAGGCATCTATCAGGCTGATAGGAGAGTGGTTAGGAGGATCAGGCTGGTTAGGCAGAAGCAGTTAGGAGCAGTCAGGATGGCAGGCAGGCGAGCAGTTGAGAGCCAGCTGTTCTGGATTGTGAGACATGTCCAACTGCCCATTTAGGCCTGATGCTTTCTCTTGAGGGATGTCATATTGGAGGGATCTCAGGCTGGGCTGAGGGACATATATTCCTGTACACAAATTTCATGTACTGAGCCTCTAGTCCTATATAATAAAACCCTAATATGCAAATCAACCAAATGTAGAATGACTGGCAAAATGCACTGACCAGCAGGGGGCAGATACTCAATGCAGGAGCTGCCTCCTGGTGGTCAGTGTGCTATCACAGGGGGAGTGCTGCTCAGCCAGAAGCTGGGCTCATAGCTGGCAAGTGCAGTGGCGTGGTGGGAGCCTCTTCTGCCTCTACTGCAGGTAGGTGGTAAGGAGCAAGTGGTCCAGGACTGTGAGAGTCCTAGATTGTGAGAGGGTGCAGGGCCAGGCTGAGGAACACCCTCAGTGTTTGAATTTCATGCACCTGGCCTCTAGTGTAATAATAATTGTATATAAAAATAATAAGTAGGAATTTCATTTGAAGTGGAATGTTGATGAGGGGGAAGGGTGCTAGGTGAGAGAATGCTCTTGCATGTATCACTCAACACTCACTCCTGATGCCAACAGGAAGAGATGTACCTTGCATCTGACAGGAAATGATACTACTTTTCAATCTCAACAGGAGGAAGAAAAGATTTTTTAGCCCAATAACAATTCAACGAATGGAAGACTGCCATAGCTCAGCAAACGAAAAGTCATTATGATACTGTTGTCATTAACCCAGTTATTAAATAACAGGAAAGGAAGAAAGGGAAGGCCAAATATATTATTATTTGTACAGCTTTGTCAGGAAGCTATAGTTTAATACTCTCCAGGTCTATTCCCCTCAGATCCCTGGGGGAAGGAAAAGAATAGGAGGAGAATAAAGGGATGCCCAGGAAAGTCTAGGTGAAATAATGAAACAGGAATTTTAGGGGATTATAGGCAGGTTTAGGGAATTTTTAGAATTGGAATACATGGAAAAACATAGAGCTACAGTCTGGAAGAAGACACATTTCCATAATCCAGGAAGCCAGGTGCAGCTACATTTCCATAACACAAGGGAGCCAGGCAAAATTACATTTACACAACACAAGGGAGCAGCAACAGATACATCTCCATAATCCAAGGAAGCCAAGTGCATCTACATTTCCGTAAGACAAGGGAACTGGAAATAGCCAAAAAAAGGTCTATATTTACAAAATAAAGAAGGAGGAAGAAAGCCCAAAAGGAATTAAAGGACAGTGAGGGAGGAGGGCCTCAGGAATCACTATAGTAACCAATTCAAAAGAGAATATTGACCAATCAGAGAGGATATCAGGACACAGGAACTGCAGCCTTTATAAACCATGGAAATAAGAAGACTCTTGGAGCCTTTTCCCCACCCCATATGGGAGTCCATTCTGTGGGACTCTTTCCTTCTCCTCTTGTGGGAGTCTGTACTTATTCTTCAATAAATCTCCACCTTTGCTATACTACCCTCTGTCTGTGGATTCATTCTTCAACTCTGGTGGACATAGAATCTGGGTTCCAATCCAGAAGTTCTACTTCAGTAGGAAGTGTTAAGCCCGGAACGCAAGCCGTACTTACAGAGCACCAAGAGACGATCTCATATAAAAACAAAGGGGTTTATTCAGACCAGCATG
>PVJN01060463.1:0-11564 GCA_004026805.1 Lasiurus borealis
AGGAAAACAGTGAAAGGATAACATTTTTAACAACTACTCTCTATAATTCTAGTTGAAATCCATTTATAAATACTACTGTGTATTTCAACAGCATGAGACAGATTCATTTTAACATTGTTCCCATTAGTTTTGCTATTTGAGGCCCTGAAAAAAATTTAACATGCATAAAAAAATATATGAATTGAGAGTTGGGAAGCTTTCAAAGTGCATATTTTTGTGGCCTCTGTTTCCAGATTGTTTTTTTTTAAATATATTTTATTGATTTTTTACAGAGAGGAAGGGGGAGAGATAGAAAGTCAGAAACATTGATGAGAGAGAGACATCAATCAGCTGCCTCCTGCACGCCCCACAGTGGAGATGTTCCCGCAAGCAAGGTACATGCCCCCGACCGGAATCGAACCTGGGACCTTTCAGTCCGCAAGCCGACACTCTATCCACTGAGCCAAACTGGTCTCGGCTGTTTCCAGATTCTTAATTAGTTGGTAGAGGTTAGAAACCAGGAATCTGCATTTCATGAACCTCTGTTGGTGAGAGTAAATTCCTCAAACAGTACTTGAAGAAACTCTGCCTTAATTTGGAAATTTTTAGATCCTGTTTTTCACAGAATACACCTACTTTATTCTATTGCCCTGTGTAGTGATTAATAGAATCTTTTTTTTTCCTCTGAAAACTTTCCTGGTTTGGAGATTAACTATATAGTCATCTTAGTTGTAGGGCACAAGGGCATATTGAAATTATCCATAAGTTTAAAGATTCTGTAGAGTTTAGGCCAGCTCAGGAACCAGAAAAGCAGTTGATGCGTTGGAGGGTTTGGGATTAAAACAACTTGATGCAGTTACAGAGGTATCTAATTTTCCAAAGGTACCTAAAATATTGCCAGTTTCTCCTTGAAACCCAGTGTGGCAGAGACCTAGAGAAACCACTTAAAATTGCTCAAATTGGCCTCATTAGGATCTATGTATATATGGATTTGTGCATGGGTGGGGTTCAGCTAGCCTGGCCAGGGGGAGAGGAATTGGGTAGTTGGCCGGCCTGCCTGCTGGTCGAACTCCTGGTTGAGGGGACAATTTGCATGTTAGCCTTTTATTATATAGGATATACATTGAGTGGCCAGATTATTATCTATTCAGAGATCATAATAATCTGGCCACTCAGTGTATATACAATATACAATATAGAATCTATGTGCACATATATACAATCAATATATATATTGATTGATTTCAGAGAGAAAAGAAGAGAGAATGAGAGATAGAAACAACAATGATGAGAGAGAACCAATGATTGGCTGCCTTCTGCACCCCTCCCTACTGAGAATCCAGCCCAAAACCCGGACATGTGCCCTGACTGGGAATCCAAAGGTGACCTCCCGGTTCATAGATTGAGGCTCAACCACTGAGCCAAGACTGCTGGTCTAAATTGTCAAATTTGATGTCAAAACAAAGCACTTCAACATGACAAAAGAAAACAAATTTAAAAGACATGTAATAGAATGAATGAGTATATGGTTAACAGATGTAACAAAGGTTAAGTTTACAGACTATATAGACTTGCACAAATCAAGAAAAAGGCACAATTCAGTAGGAAAAAGAAGCACAAGCTATGAGCAATCAATTCATAGTATAGAAAGTACAAATGGCTAGAACATGCCCTACAAGAGGCTAAGCCAGTTTATCAATGCTAGCAATGTAGGAGCTGTAGGAGCTGCAGGAAGGAAGCAATGGGTCTGTGGATAGACTCCAAGCCAGGTGGGAGAACTCAGCAGATGGAAGTAAATGTGGAAATCTGAGCCATCCTGAATGGGCCCACCACAGCCCCAGGAGGAAGGTCCTATGGAACAGGGGGAGTCCAGCCAATGGGGGAATGAGAAAGGGAAGAGGCCTTGCTAACCCCCCACCCCCAGCACCAGGGAGAAGTTCTCGCTAGAAAGTCAAGAGGAGGGTGGGGATTTTTTAAAAAAATGTATTTTATTGATTTTTTACAGAGGAAGGGAGAGGGATAAAGAGTTAGAAACATTGATCAGCTGCCTCAGGCACACCTTCCATTGGGGATGTGCCTGCAACCAAGGTACATGCCCTTGACCAGGATCGAACCTGGGACCTTTCAGTCCGCAGGATGACGCTCTATCCACTGGGCCAAACTGGGTTTGGCATGGGCAGGGAATTTGATGACTGGAGGAGGAGGTGAGTGTGCAGGTAGCAGAGGGTCAGCCATACAAGAAGCAAACAGCACATTTCTGAGAACATAAGAATAGCCAGGGCAAGATTGCCAAGCAGCCCGAGATGGCAATTTTCAGATGCATCCTGAGAAGACCTGGTTTAATTAGTTGACTTTTATCAAAGAGCTTTTTCTTAAACACACACACGCACACACACACACACACACAGAGAGAGAGAGAGAGAGAGAGAGAGAGAGAGAGAGAGAGACTTTCGTACATATATAGGAGCCTAATCAATGGACACAGAAAACGGGGTGGGGCATGAGTTGGGGGCGGGAGGTAATGGGAGAATAAGGACACATGTAAAAAATAAAAATTAAAAAAAAATTATAATGAAAAAAATAAATCTAATCCATACTAGTCATCACATAACCTTAAAAGAAATTGTTTCATGTGACAACAATTTTTAAATGAAACTTTCTGTAGCCTGGAAATTATTTTTGAAAGAAATAAAGAGAAGTTTCCTTCAAATGTCATAAGGATTATAATTGAAAGTCAATATATTTGGCCTCTTGAGCTAAAGTAAGTAATTTGTGTTTTTGCCTCCTTGACAAAGTTTAAAGTTAGAAAAAGAAATTCACAACCAGTTTGAAATTGAATTGCCATGGCCTAGAGCAAAGAATATCCTTGCATGATATTATTCTATAATGTCAGTATAATTCTTGATATTTCACAAAAGCATATTGAACAACTATCCCAAACAAAATTACAAACTAATTCTTTGAATGTTTGGCAATAATTTTAAAAAGTACATGAAAGGCTTTAATCCCTTTCAGAAGGAATTAAGGCACTGGGAAGGCACTTGAGCATTCTATATTGGCCCCTCTTACCCTTTTTGCCAAGAGGGACCCTCTTCTCACAATAAAATTGCCCTCAGCTGTTACCTGAGCTCTCTATTCATTCTGAGGTTGAAGCCCCGAGATGGCTAGTATAATGAATCTGTCTCTCACCCAATGGTGTGAGCTGGGGCCTCCCTGGAGTAGGAACCTGAGTTCCCCAAGATATGTGATCAGTGCTGGGGCCCCGCCAGCAGGCGAGGGGATCCCAAGCAGGTGCTGGGCATGGATGCCACAGGGGCATAGGTTACCATGGAGACAGAACTGAACCTCACATCACCCTGCTCAGTCCTGACGGATAACTGGTTAGTCAGAGACAGGTAAGATTCCTCAGGAAGGAACAACCTAAGACAGGCACAGTCCCAGAGGGGCCATCAGGAGAGAACTTGGGGGTCAACAGAAGTGGGACACAGCCCCTTACCCCTCTCCCCAACCTTGCAGGGGCCTGAACCCTCACCCATTCTGAGGGAGGTCTCCTGCCTGTATGGTTACTTTGCTTCCCATGCTCAGCTCAGATCAGGACCCAGGTAACAGACAGAAACTTGGCCCAGCTCAGGTCAGGACCCAGGTAACAGACAGAAATTTAGCTGACAGCAGCTGCCTGATATCTAAATTCAGCCTAGCACTAAGAATGCTCAGTGCCTACTCAAGCATGCAAATAATCCTTTCCACTAGTATTTAAAGGGTAATCTAACATTGTTGGTAGAGTATTACATTTGACAGTAAAAGAGTAATCAAGCTTTCAGATTTAAATTGGCTAATTGAAATAAGTGAATATTCAAGAAAATTTAATTGTACTGGATAAAAAGCTGTTTCTAAAGTATTAACTAAAATTTCTATTGGTAGTTCATCTCATGGTAAAATTGCTTAACATGCAATGAACATAAAGCAGGCATATTTTTCTGCAAAAAAATAAAATTTAAAGTTATCAAGATTTCATTTAAAAATTTACAAAAGTCTCCATTAATCAAAAAAGGGGATAGTAGGATAATATCATGTAAGGAAAAATATCCGGTAAGTAAATTACATCTAGAAAAATTTTACTTTAGAAAATTAAGTTTCATTTTTTAATGCTAATAGCAAGACACCCATGAAAAACACACATGGTGTCAAAATAAGCCAAAGGAAAATTGTTTGGGCAAAATTAAAAAGGTCCCCAAGTTAATTTTTATAGAAAAGATTCCTTTATTAACTTTTGGTTGAGAATATGTTTATATACTTTCAGAAAACAACTCCAAGACCAAGTGGACTTCTGCAATAGAGAGACTTGACAGGTCTGCGCCAACCACGAAGACATGAGGAGAAACAGTCCAGAGATGGAAGATGCTGAAGACACCTTGCCATGCTAGCAGTCAGCAGCTGTGTCTTGCTACAGGATGCCTAGGACCAAACCAGAGAGGGTTTGACCTTCATTACCATCATTTTTCCACCATCCAAATACCATTGCTGACTCCTACACTTAAGGAACTGTTTGACATTGAAACTGGCACTCAGAACTATTGGACATTATAATTGGTAGTCAAACATTTTTTTGTTTTGTTTTGTTTTTATAGGTTCATTTCTAGCCTGCCGAGGCAAGATGTTTTTAAAGAAAAGAATCAGGGGAAAAACTAACAAACAAAAAAACAGATATAGAGGAAAAGAAGCAATGAACAGACTGTCATACTACAGTGGGAAGGCAGGGAAGGTTGGGGGGGGGGCTGTAAGAGGTCAACGAAGAACTTTTATGCATTATATAAGCATAACGAATGAATACAAGACACTGGGGGAGGGGACAGGTGAAAGCATGTACTAGGGGTAGGGAAGGCGGGGGAGGTCAATAGGGGAAAAAAAGGAGACATATGTACTACTATTTGAAATACTTTAAACAATAAAAAATACAGTGGTACCTCGAGATACGAGTTTAATTCTTTCCGTAACCTTGAGGCATGGGAAACTATGAGATGCTCGACTCGCGATAAACTGGTGGGTCGTGTGCAGCTGGCTGATCCGCAAGATTACTCCTATCTCAAATGTTGCTTGTATTTCAAAGCAAAAATCACTCGCTTGATGGTTCCTATCTCAAAAATCTCGTATGTTAGGGCACATATCTTGAGGTACCACTGTATACACATACATAGACACACACAGATACACACACACACACACACACATACACACACTACAGGCCCAGTGCATAAAATCCATACACTTGGTGGGGGGTGTCCTCAGCCCAGCCTGCACTCTCTCCAATTTGGGACTGCTGGCCCCCAACCACTCACCTGCCTGCCAGCCTGATCATCCCCTAACCACTCCCCTGCCAGCCTGATTGATGCCTAACTGCTCCCCTGCCATCCTGATTGCCCCCAACTTCCCTCCCATGCCAACCCATTTACCCCCAACTGCCCTCCCCTGCTGGCCTGGTAACCCTCCACTGTCTTCCCCTGCCAGCCCAATCTCCCCTCCACAACTGTCCTCTCCTGCAGGCCTGGTCACTCCTAACTGCCCTTCCCTGCAGGCCTGATTCCCCCCAACTGCCCTCCCCTGCTGTCCTGGTTGCCCCTAACTGCCCTTCCCTGCTGACCTGATTGCCCACAACTACTCTTCCCTGCCAGCCATCTTGTGGTGGCCATCTTTGACCACATGGGGGTGGCCATCTTGTGCAAGAGCATAACAGTCAATTTGCATATTACTGCTTTATTATATAGGAATATATATACTGTGATCTCTGAATGCATAATAATCTGGCCACTCAGTGTATATCTTATATAATAAAAGACTAATATGCAAATTGTACCCTCAACCAAGAGTTCAACCAGCAGGCAGGCTGGACAACTGCCCATGTCCTCTCCCCCTGGCCAGGCTGGCTGGACCCCTCCCATGCATGAATTCATGCACCAGGGCCCCTAATACACACACACACACTGAGTGGCCAGATTATTAGGTGTTCAGAGATCATAATAATCTAGCCACTCAATATATAATATATGATATATGATATATGATATATGATATATGATATGTGATATATGATATATGATATATGATATATGATATGTGATATGTGATATATGATATATGATATGTGATGTGTGATGTGTGATATATGATATATAATATATAACATATGATATATGATATATGATATAATGTGATATGTGATAGGTGACATAACATATAACATATAATATATAATATATAATATACAATATATATGTTGGACTCAACATTCATCATTTCATGGTTACATCGCCATCTCCCATTTATGTGCTTTATGTTTTTTATTATTTATTTACCACAAGTAAAGGTCAAGAATTGTTATCTTTCTTTTAATTTAATTTTATTTTTTTACTGTTTCACTTTATTACAGCTGTGTATGTGATCAATGTGAATGATGTAGGTACTTACGTAGGTGAATGGATCCCTAATTATGCAAAAATCACATTATGTTGCACCATAAGAACCGATTTCCAATGTAACCCAAGGATTTCCTATATATATATACACACACACACATACATACATATATATAATGACATACAAACTGAGTGGCCAGATTATGAATGCATAATAATCTGGCCACTCAGTGTGTGTGTGTGTGTGTGTGTGTGTGTATGTACAAGATCATAATAATCTGGCCACTCAGTATATGTGTGTGTATATGTATATGTATGTGTGTGTGTGTATGTATTATGTATATGTGTGCATATATATATATATATATATATATATATATATATATATATCCCTAGCCAATTTTGCTCAGTGGATAGAGCCTGTGGGCCAAAGGGTCCTGGGTTCGATTCCAGACAAGGGCACATACCTCAGCTGCAGGCTCCTTTCTAGCCCAGACCCTGGTCAAGGCTTGTGCAGGAGGCAACCAATCAATGTTTTTCTCTCATGTTGATATTTCTCTCTGCCTTTCCCTGACTCTTCCACTCTCTAAATATCAATGGAGAAATATTGTTGGCTAAGGATTAAGAAAAAAAAAGTATATATATTTTATTAATTTCAGAGAGAGGCAGGGGAGGAAGAGAGAAACATCAATGATGAGAATCAGCTGACTCCTGCATGCCCCCTAGTGGAGATAGAGCCTGAAACGTAGGCAGGTGTCCCAACTTGGAATCCAACCGGCAACCTCTTGGTACAAGGTTCATGCTCAATCACTGAGCCACACAGGCCAGACGAAAAACTGGGCTGTGATTATTGATAGGAACTAGTTCTGTGGAGCTCTCTCTCATATAGGTGTCTTCTGTGGTTACCATTCCACTGAAGAAAAAAATTGTGCTTATTGATACGGACTAGTTCAAGGCAGAAGAGAAGGAAACTACTTGAGAGAGACCCAGCATTCTATTGTCTTGGGTTTATTCCAAATAGTTCTGTGCCAATGAAAAGGTCCATCTTAAAAAAAACAAGTTTTTCTTTGTGCAGAATAAAATAGGGCAATGACTGCAGAGTTGTGAGAAAGGAAAAAAGACTTAAAGAAAATGGATATTAGGACTGTTGAAACCTGTTGTCAAGAATGTCCTGAAACACTTATGGATTTGACTTCGCTATTGATCCAGATTATTATTATTATTCTTTGCATTGGGGAAAATCACTTTCATATTTCACTGTAAGGAATAGTTTTGGAAGAATAAGTCATGACCAAGACTAACTGCCCACTGATAATAATTCCACAGAAAAAGTAATGTATCCATCCTAGGACACAAGATTTCTGAGTTATTTGGACTGCACTCCTATTAAGAAAACTTAGAAGATTCTACTTTGTGATCTAACCAAGCCATAGTAATTAAAGACTAAATTGTAGGTGTACAATGCATTTCATATTCTTAGTATGGAGGGATAAACAAGTCTCCAAGGAATTATGTATCATGTGTGCTATACATTAAAATGTTTCCAAGAGCATCTGCAATTTTGTTTTACATGTCTTGGTCATTTATAAAACTACTGTGATCTGTATTTTAAGAAAAGTCATTATCTTGATCACTTTTTAAACTCAAAAATGAAGAAGTCCTTAGTTAATTTTCAAATTGAGACATTAAAATGTATGTGAAAGTACAAAGAAAAGAAACTATTTCTAACAGTCTCATATACTTGAAAACTTTTGTTTTACTTGACAATTGTCACTTAACAGTTCTTACATTATGAAGTTCAACCAGTCTTTTGCCTGTAATGTTAAATGAAAACAGAGAGCAAGTAAAAGGAGGCCCTATATTTATAAATGAACAGTTATACCTCTAACCTTTAAAGGTTTTAAACCTCAGAATCCACCACAGTATCTGAAGTTTCCCTGTGTTCTCTTGTTGTTGGTTATGTATTTGAGATAATACAGTTTCTGTTCTGTGTTTTTAAAAAGTGTAAATGGCCCATAATCATATAAAAATGACCAATCCCACTAATAATCAGATAAATCTAATAATCAGAGAAATCCAAACAAAAATAGTGACGAGAGAATTTCATTTGCAATCATCATATTGGTTAAGAACAAAGCTGGACAATACAAAATACTGATGAGAGATGGGATAAAAAAAATGGGTACTTTGTTTTTGTGTCTGTTTATTCAAGAAAAAAGCTTTTAATTATAATAATATTACCAAATCTGTTGTAACATAGTATAATATCACAAAAGTGTATGAAATATTAACAATCTGCAAATAACAGGCTTACTTCTATTCTAAGGTATGTTTTCCTCTGGCTCTATTTTGGTTCATCAGTTTATGTTGTTCATTATATCCACAAGTGAGTGAGATCATGTGATATTTATCTTTGTCCAACTGGCTTATTTTGCTTAGCAAAATGTTCTCCAGATCCATCCACGCTGCTGCAAATGGCAAGAGTTTCTTCTTTTTCTGCAGTTTTCTTTTTAATTTCAAGAAAAATGACTTTAAATATCATAATGTTACATGCAATAAACCTTAATATTTCCAGAAAAATGGTATTAAATATAATAATGTTACATGCAATAAACATTACTCTCTCAAGGAAAACAATATGGAATATGATTTTGTTACATGCAATAAACTAATTATTCAAGAATGATGATCTTACATATAATAATATTACATACAATAAACATTAATATTTCAAGAATGAAAGGATTTTAAGAATAATAATATTACCAAAATTGTACTAACATAGTATGTTATCACAAAAGATGTAGGAAATATTAAAAAATCTGCAAATAACAGGATTACTTCTATTATATTCTAGAATATATTCCCCCTCTGGCTCTATTTTTGTTCATCAGTTTATGTTGTTCATTATATTCCTAAAATGAGTGAGATCTGTGATATTTATCTTTCTCCGACTGGCTTATTTTGCTTTTAAAATATATTTTGTCGGATATGAGTATTGCTGCTCCTGCTTTTTTTTTTCTTCTCCATTTGCATGGGTAATTTTTTCCCATCCCTTCACTTTCATCCTCTGTGTGTCTTTTGTTTTGAAGTAGGTTTCTTGTACACAACTTACACTTGGGTCATATTTTTGCATCAAATCAGTTACCTTATGCCTTTTGATTGGAGCATTTAATCCATTTACATTCAGGGTTATTGAGGAGTATTTATTTATAGCTATTTTAATTCTGTATGGATAGGTTTGTCTCTGTTTCTTCTTCTCAGCAATCCCTTATAGCAATCCTTTTAGCATTTCTTGTAATGCTGGCTTGGTGGTGATTAACTCCTTTGGCCTTTTTTTTTTCTTGGTCTGGGAAGCTCTTTATTTGACCATCTACTTTGAATGAAGCCTTGCTGAATATAATAATCTTGGTCTCAGATCCTTGCTTTCCATTACCTTGAGTACTTCATGCCATTTCCTTCTGGCCTGTAGATTTCTGATGAGAAATCAGGTGTCAGCCTTATGGGAACTCCTTTGTAGATAAACGGAAATTAAGGAGGAATTATATAAATGGGACTACATCAAAATAAAAAGCTTCTGCACAGCAAAAGAAACAATCAACAAAACAACAAGAAAGTTGACTGCATGGGAAAATATATTTGCCAATGTTATATCTGATAAGGGTATAATCTCCAAAATTTATAGGAACGTCTTACTTCTTAACAAAAGGAAGATAAACAATGCTATCAAAAAATGGCAAAGGACTTAAATAGACCCTTTTTGAAAGTGGACCCACAGAAAGCCAAGAGACATATGAAAACATGCTCAAAGTCACTAATCATATGAGAGATGCAAATCAAAATGACAATGAGATACCATCTCACACCTGTCAGAATGACTATCATCAATAAATTGAAAAACAACAAGTGCTGATGAAGATATATATATATATATATATATATATATATATATATATATATATAAAGGAAGCCTTGTGCGCTGCTGGTGATAATGCATACTGGTGGAAAATTTATGGAGTTTCCTCAAAAAATTAAAAATGTAACTTCCATTTGACCTAGTAATCCCATTTCTAGTAATATATCACAAGAAATCAGAAACACCTATCAGAAAGGATATATGCACCCCTAGTTCATAGCAACACAATTTATAATAGCTAAAATTTGGAAACAGCCTAAGTGCCCATCAGCAGATGAGTGGATTAAAAACTGTGGTACATTTACACAATGGAATACCATGCTGCTATAAAAAAGAAGGAACTATTACCATTCAAAACAGCATGGATGGACATGGAGAGCATTATGCTAAGCAAAATAAGCCAGTTGGAGAAAGATAAATATAATATGATCACACTCATTTATAGAATATAATGAACAACATAACTGATGAACAAAAACAGATCCAGAGACAGAGAAGCATCAAACAGATTATCAAACTTTAGAGGGAATGCAGTGGAGGGATGGGCAGTGGGTAAGATATCGACCAAGGACTTGTATGTATGCATATAAGCATAACCAACCACATAGACACTAGGAGGGTGAGGGCATGTGTGTGGGGGTGGGAGGTGGCCAGCAGAAGATCAATGGGGGAAAAAAGGACACATGTAATACTTGCAACAATAAAGAATTTTTTAAAAAAGATAATTTATGATACCTTCTGCAGAAAATAATAAACTACTATTAGTTATCCTAATACATGCAAATGTATTGGAAACTATTACTGAAATCATTGTATTGTTTCAATAAACATATGCCAGCCCTAACTGGTTTGGCTCAGTAGATAGAACATTGGCCTGCAGACTGGAAGTTCTCAGGTTTGATTACAGTCATGGGCATGCACCTTGGTTGCGGGCACATCCCCAGCAGAAGGTGTGCCAGAAGCAGCTGATTGATGTTTCACTCTCATCAATGTTTCTAATTCTCTATCCCTCTCCCTTCCTCTCTGTAAAAAATCAATAAACTATATTTAAAAAAAAAACATATGCTAAAAATGTAGCTCGTGTCTTGTAGAGAATATCATTTTAAAATTTAAGACATTGAAAAATGGTCCTTCTACTCAAAATATGAGAATCACTGAAACCAATAGATTTTTAGAATATACTTTATGCTAATATAATCACACTATTTTTAATTTTATATAGTGATCTTAATAGCACACTTTTTGTTTCCCCAGCTCAT
>PVJN01060464.1:0-11564 GCA_004026805.1 Lasiurus borealis
CCGAGGTCCCGTGTGCTGACCCTGCCCGAGAGGAGAGAGGAGGAGGGTCCCAGGCTGAGTCTCCACTCGGTCAGGTCCGGAGGTCCCTGCACGGGGCTGGGAGTCTGGCGACTTTGAGCAAAGTTGGGAACCGCGGCAGGAAGGAAAGCGTGGAGTGGAGCTCGGGCGGGATCGCAACCCCCTGCAGAGGTTCCCGCCCTCCCAGCCCCCCCCCCCCCGCCATCGCCCCATCTCTGAGAAAGACCCTCATTCTAGAAACCAGGCCGGGGTCAGCTCCACTGCAAATGTTTATGGAGTGCCAATGCCCAGACCTCGGCAGAGGCAGGGGAGAGGGGGGCTGGGGGCTTCAGGCCACGGTGGTCAGGGGTGCTGCACTGCTGAACGAGGGCCAGGGCAGGAGCCAGGGCGAGGAGTCTGGCCTGCAAGACTTCGAAGGGCCCCTGGACCCTGGCCTTTGCCCTCAGGGTCACGGCCACCTCGGGGGAGGTCAACGGCAACTGGGCCTGCAGACCCAGGGCTCCGGCATCAGTAGAGAGCGGGAGGGCACGGGCGAGGCGTCCAGCCCCCTGTTCAGGAAGGCGGGCAGCTTCAGGACTCGGGCCGGAGGGATGGGCATGAGGATGAGGATGGGGAGGGAGGAGGAGGGGGAGGGGGAGGGAGGCCGCTGTTTGCTGCCTGAGGCTCAGTGCCAGGGCCTCGGGCTCCCCCGTCGCTAAAGCCGGGCGGGGCGGCAGGGGAAGCTAATTTTGGGCCTGGAAACGGGTGCTGGGCGGCCACAGCCCACCAACCAACAGGAGAGGCAGCGAACGGATCCGGGTCTGATGGCCGCGTGTCCGCTCCGGGCCTTCCGGTTCGCCGGGAGCGCTGAATTCCGGCTGGAATGCTGCGAGTGCCCCACCCAGGCTCCAGGGACCCGGCTGGGACCTCCGCTCACTGGGTGGCTCTGAGGGCCAGATGGGGGTGGGGGGGAGGACACCGGAGCTGGGGACCCAGGAAAGAAAGAAAGCTGGGGTTCTCCAGGGGAACCCCCAGACTTCACAAGGAGGCCAGTCCGTCTGGAGCAGGGGTCTCCCATCTCCCGCCAGGCTCCCCCCCTTACCCCCCCCACGAGCCAACCCAGGGACTGGGGTGTAAGGTGACTGCCGGGGAGACGGGGATCTGCCAGGGTCGGGGCCTCCATGGCCTCGGGGATTTCACAGGATCTCTCGGCCTCCTCTGCCCACATCAGGGGGTCACCTGAGGGTCAGCCAGTGGTGTCTGCAGTCCCTGGAGCCAGGAGATGCCTGGGTCCTGAGTCACCCAGGCAGGCCCGGAGCCCCGCTTCCGGCGCCCACAGAGGCGTCCGCAGGTGGCCTGGCGGCGGCCCCAGCAGCAGGTGCTCCAGGGCCGGCCAGGGTCTGCTCCTCCTGCCCCGGGCGGCGCTCCAGCCCTGGGCACCAGCCCTCTGAGCCAGGCGGCCTCGGGCCCTAAGCTCCGACTCTGCCCCTCTCTGCCACGGCCCTGACCCCTAGCCTCATCCCTAATAGTGCTGACCTTGATCTCCATCCACCTCCTGTTCTCAACTTTGACCCAGCCCTCCTCACCAGATGAATCCGACCTGGACGCCACCTGACCCTGACCCGGCCCTGGCCCCACCCACCCCGGCCGAGACTCGCACCCTGCAGGCAGCTCCAGTGGTCCTGCACCCACCCCAGCAGCTCCTGGGCCTCAGCTGGCGGCCGCCGCCCCCTCTCCCCTGGGTCTGCACTGTGCCCCCCAGAAGCTGCTCTGGCCGCCGCCAGGCTCTGGAGTCTGTGCCGGGAGGCTGTCTGACCTCCCAGTGTGGCCCCGACCCGGGCCCCGCACGGCCTCCTGGGAACGCAGGGCCGCTGAGGAGGCCTGGCCTCAGCTTCCGCAGGAGATGGCAGGGGGACAGCGGTGGCTTGGTGCTGCTTAGGCCAGGGCACCTGGTCCCTCCTGCCCAGCCCAGCCCCTGCCCACCTTCTGCTGCCCACACGCTGCCCAGCTGACCTCGCCTTGGACCCATGGGCCCGCTCAGGCCAGGCCAAGCCCTGGACACAGTCTAGCTCCCGAGACGATTCCCCAGCCGCACCCTGCCCCCTCGGCCGCAGCCTTTCCCAGGGCCCCGTGTCTGGGCCTGTGCAGTCATTTGTCCTGCGGGGACGGAGCATCAGCACGGCTGAGAGGTCCTCCCCACCACCCTCACTCGGGAACCACCCTGACTCCGACCCAGGGCTCTCCCAGGCCAGCCTGGGGCCCTCAGCACCCCTGGCCCTGGGACCTTGCCGGAGACCTCTCCCCGGCTGACCCCGACCCCTTGCCCAAGTCCGGCTCTGCACTCTGTCAGCGGCCCAGGGCCCCCTCATGGGTAACAGAGACTCCAGGAGCATCTGTGCCTGCGGGAGTCCTGCTTCAGGGCCTATGGGGCCCGCCTAGGCCCTAGCACCCCAGCCTGGCGTCCCCTGGCGCAGGGCAGCCGCCTCCTGGGCCGCCGCCTCCAGCTGCAGGACGTGAAACAGGGAGGGCAGGGCGAGCCGTGTGGGAAGGCACCTCAGGACCCACGGGCACGTGCCTGGCAGATCAGCCCGGCGATGCCCTCTCTGCAGAGGCAGGCACCCGTGTGGGGGTCGCAGCTGGGCGGGAGGAGCCTGTGGGGGAGACAGGGTCAGGGCAGGGAGCATTCAAGTCTGCCCCGCCTCCAGGAACAGCCCCAGGAGAAGGTGAGGGTGCTCCGAGCCACTGCGCAGACCAGCACGGCCCTGCCCTCTGCCCCGGCCGGAGTCGCTGGCATGGCAGCCTTCGGGCAGGAAAGCTGCACAGGGAGGCAGGCGCTCCGCAGCCAGGCAGGGGTCACCTGGGGTCAAGGACGGGCAGGTCAAAGAAAGCCTCCCAGTGTGTCCTTCCTGTATGAGTACCCCGCCCGGTTTTTTAAAATATATTTTTACCACCCAAACGGGTGTGGCTCAGTGGATAGAGCGTCGGCCTGTGGACTGAAAGGTCCCAGGTTTGATTCTGGTCAGGGGCATGTACTTGGTTTCAGGCACATCCCAGTAGGAGGCGTGCAGGAGGCAGCTGATTGATGTCTCTCTCTCATTGATGTTTCTAGCTCTCTATTCCTCTCCCTTCCTCTCTGTAAAAATTCAATAAAATATATTTAAAATAAAATAAAAAATATTTTTACTGATTTCAGAGAGGAAGGGAGAAACATCCATGATGAGAGAATGGTGGAGTGGCTGCCTCCTGCTCACCCCGCACTGGGGATGAATCCTGCACCCCAGGCCTGTGCCCTGACGGGAATCGAACCGTGACCTCCTGGTTCCTAGGTTGACGCTCAGCCCCCAGCCACGCCGACCGGGCACCCCACAAGATCTTGCCAAGTTTCCCTCGCCGCCTTCACAAGTACTTCCTGAGGTTTTGGGGAGCAGCACTAAGCCTATGTGGTCTCCCCAGGAACCCCCCTTGCCCTGCTCCTCCACCCCGAGCGGCTCCTGCAGGGCAGCTCGTCCCTCACCTCTGCCCTCCTGCTTGGGGTCACCCCAGGACCCGCCCTCACACTGGGAGCTGGCCGGCAGGGGCACTGACCCGGGACCTGAGGGGAAAGTGGCTGGTCAGCAGGAAGCGGGGCCTCCCGGGAGGGGGACAGAGCGCGGAGGCGGTGTCCAGTGCCCACGCTCCCGGCTCCATCTCCGCCAGCGCTGCTCCGGGCACCTCCCTTCCTGCTTCCTCGGGCCCGCGCCCTGGGCCAGCCCTCCCCCTACACCGCCAGCCTCGCCTCCCACGGACCCCGGAGTTCTCGGCTCCAGCCCTGCCGCCCCTGATCTCCGTGTCCTGAGGCGGACACCCCACTGTCCACACTTTCCCCCCGTTCCCGAGGATCAGGACACGCTTGAGGCCTCCTCGGCGGCTGGCACTCCTCTGGAAAGGCACTGCCACCACCTGCTCCGCCTCGGCCTCAGGCCTGTGCCCTCGACCTCTTTCCCGCCCTCCCCCTCCTCCCTCCTGTGTCATTCCCTGGCCATGACCCCTCAGGTGACTCACCACTCGGGGTTGCCCACGGGGTCAGGCACCCACTCATGGCGACTATCACGGAGCTGGCAGCACTGCCCGGGGCTGGGGTCACGTGAACCCCCGCCACAGGCACACACTCACCCCAGGCACGGCCACAGGCTGTGTGTGCAGGCTCACCCTCTGGTGCACACCGCCTGCAGCGTGTGCTGGGCAGGCAGCTGCAGGGCGTGCAGCCCCGAGGCCAGGCCCCCCCAGGTTCCAGAAGAGGGGGCACAGCGGCTACAGTCTCGCCCAGAGTGTGGGGGCGGCAGGCCCTCAAAGAAGCAGGCCTCAGCCCCAGATGGGCACCTCGTGGGGACGGTGCCCCAGGGTCACAGCTGCAGCCTGGGGAGAGGGCGGGTTTGGCAGGGACGGAGGAAAGAACCCCCCACCCGCCTTGGGCCACCTCGCCCCCCCCCCACTCGCGCCGGCCGCCCCGGTGCAGGGTACTGCTGTGGAAGACAGGCTGGCAGCAGCACAGCCCGGGCCGTGGCTGCAGTGCCCACTGCGTGGGCAGCAGGCGGCAGGACGGGGTTCCTGGCAGCGGGGGCCGCGGAGACGGGGAGGGCACAGGCAGAGGCTCCGGGCAGAACACCTGAGTGCACGCGGGGCGGGAGCGGACAGAATCCACACCCAGTTCTTGCCACTTGACCCCCACTCCGAGGCTCGGCTGTAGGCACCTCCAAAGTCACAGTCACAGGGCCTGCAGCCTGGAGAGTCACTGCTCAGACCCCAGAACTCGGGCTGTAAGAGAGGGGGCAGTGGAGGGAAGACAGGAAGAACTGGACAGGGTGAGGGTTAGGGTCAGGGTTAGCATTAGGGTTAGGGTGAGGGATAGGATTGGGTTAGGGTTAGGGTGAGGAGTAGGGTTAGGGTTAGGGTTAGGGTCAGCATTAGGGTTAGGGTTAGGGTGAGGGTGAGCGTTAGGGTTAGCATTAGGATTAGGGTTAGCATTAGGGTTAGGGTTAGAGTTAGGGAAGTTAGGATTAGGGTTAGGGTTAGCTTAGGGTCAGGGAGGTCATGTACATAACGGGAGAAAGGAGGTGAGTCCTGCCTGTGGCTGACGGGGAAGTGGAGATGCTGGTGGACTCTGGCTCAGCTTCATGGAGGGGATAAGAAAAAGGTGAGAGGCCGGTTGGCGTGGCTCAGTGGCTGAACGTCGACCTATGTACCAGGAGGTCATGGTTCGATTCCCCGTCAGGGCACAGGCTTGGGTTGTGGGCTCAATCCCCAGTGGGGGCCATGCAGGAGGGAGCCGGTCAATGATTCTATCATAGTTGATGTTTCTCTCTCTGCCTCCCTTCCTCTCCAAAACCAATAAAAAAACGTATTTTTTAAAAAGAAAGACGAGGACCCGGCCAGGGTTAAAAGTGAAAGCATCGCCAGTTGGAGGGAAGGCCGGGAGGGGACAGGAGACGCCTTTACTCCGCCGAGGTTTCTCCCGTCTCCCACCCCCCGCCCCCCGGGCTCCCGGCCTCAGCTCGCCAGGGCGGCGCTGACCCTGCTGACCGGGTCGGAGGCCACCGCCATGTGCGAGGCTCAGGGCAGTCAGCCTGGGGCCAGCCTCGTGCTCGCCAGCTTCAGAAGCTCAGTGCCCAGGAGCCAATCAGATCGGCCGAGGCGCCCCCTGCTCCACAGCTGAAGCCAGTCGCCCGGCCACGGCCGCCTGTCTCTCCGTCACCGGGTTCCCCTTCTCTCCTCATCACAGGAATGGGCACAGCCCCTCCCCTCTGGGGCCCGGTGTGGGGTTCAGGTGAGTAGCTGGTCATCACCGGCCAGGTGGGTGGAGAACAAGCTAACTTGGGGTTTAGCCTCCTGCTCTGGGCCACCCTGTTGAATTGTGTGTCTCTCATTTTTTTTCTTTTTAATATATTTACTGCTTTCAGAGAGGAAGGGAGGAAGAGAGAAACATCAGTGATGAGAATCATGGATTGGCTGCCTCTTGTAGCCCCACACTGGGAATCGAGTCCACACCCGGGCCTGTGCCCTGACCGGGAATCGAACCCTGACCGCCTGGCTCATAGGTCGACCCGCAACCACTGAGCCACGCCGCCGGGATCTCTTGCTTGTTACCAGGGCTCCTGCCTTACGAGGTCATCCCTGAGATGTCCTGCAGGCATCCGGAGGCAGCTGTGGGGCGGAGGGCACCACCTCAGGCCAGTGATGACCCGGAGGGGAGGGCAGTGCCGGGGCCGTGCTCGGAGCAGTGGTGGGGCTCCCGGGAGTTGGGAGCAGTGACAGGCGCAGCCACATGAGGGCTGCGGGGAGCAGTGACAGGCGCCACATGGGCCCACGAGTGCGTGGTGGACAGAGATGAACTGCCACCCGTGCCGGCCCTGTGCAGTGGGCACCTGGCAAGCAGTGAGGGCGGGAATGGAGGCCACAGAGGACCAGAGGGGCGGCCGGAGCAGGAGGCTGGGGCACTGAGAGACCTCCCCTCCCCCGGTTCCTGCCTGCCTCACAGGCCGGCAGCCAGGACGGGCGAAATTACCCTGCATCTCGGGCTTGTGTGGTTCCCGCCGGAAGGGCTGGGTCCCGAACCTGGAAAACTACCTGAGAAGCTGGGCCTCTGGCCTCACAACCCCCGCCCCGCCCTCCGGGGCCGGCCCCTGTCCTCGGCGGAGGGCTCCATGTCTGAGGGACGCTGGTCACACCCGAGATCACCGGCACTGGGGCCCGGGGCCCAGCGACGCCAGGGAAGGGGCTGAGCAGTTGTGGGCAAAGTGCCAGCACACGCCAGGAGCAGCCATGGTCCACAGAATGCTTGAGGGTCAGCGCTGCTGGGCCAGTGTCTGGGGACAGGAGGGGCCCCCGGGTTACCAGGGGCAAGCACCACGGTGACTGTCAGGACAGGAGGCAACGGCCAGCCTTCCAGCCGGGCAGCCGTCACCATGAAGGTCTTGACGAGGCGGGTGAAGCAGAACACGCTCTCTAGGTCTAGCTGGACGGTCATTCTCGACCCCTGCACAGCTCACCTCCCCCCCCAGGCACACCAGCGCCCTCACCACTCAGCTTGCCCCAGGTCTGGTTGCCGTGGCGACCACCCCAGGATATCACACTCTCAATGCCATGGCCGCCCCATCACAGTCCCGAGTCACAAAAAAAGCAATGTTCAGAGTCCTGGGGTGTCGGAGGGAAGGAGGGAGGAGGTACACGGCGGTGTCCCCACTCCAAAGCTTCCCAGCTCCACCTCTCCCTCCAGCCCAGTGACCGGACTCCCCCAGAAGACTGAGGTGCCTGGTGCAGAGCCCCACTGTCACCCCCGCCTGGGGGTGACTGACAAGGCACAGTGCTCAGGGCCATGGCGTCCACAGGTTCATGAGCTGCGAAGGTCGTTGGGGGCGGGTAGCAGCTGCTGCGGGCAGCCAGGTGGGACAAGCGTGTCTGGCACGTCCTGGGCAATTATTCTGGGAGCCTGGACTGGGAGGGGTAGGGTCTGAGTGGGGACTCTAGGGGAACCCCCTCCAACCCCACCCCACCCCATCCCACCGGCCGGCCTGAAGACTTCTGGCCTAGGGGTGGCAGCAGCGGCAGCAGCACTGAAAGGAGGGGGCCTAGCCCAGCTGGGGGGCCTGGGCGGCGGGCGCTCGATCAGGCCTGAGAGGAGCTGCGTGGCCCCCGGGCCGGTCCCCACACTCACGGTGAGGGAGAGCAGGGCCACAAAGGCAAGCGGCACGCCGGGCTGTGGGGCCACCATGCAGGGGGAGCAAAGGGGTCCCCAGAGCCAAGGAAAGCCAGGAAGTGGGCGCGGGGGGGGGAGGTGATGCAAAGTGGGAGGGGCCGGAAGCAGCAGAGCTTCTGCAGGTCCAGCCTGAGGCCATGGCTCAGACTAACCCAGACAGAAAGGGCGGATTCTCATTCAAATGAGGTGCCCAGCCCCACCCCGCCCTGGAAGGCGTCTCCAGGAGCCTCTGGGGACTGCCTCGCCCAGCCCCTGCCTCCAGCCTGGGCAGCCAGCAAGACTGGCAGATGGGCAGGGAGCGAGTTTTGTTCAGGGCAAAGCCCAGCCCCCGCTCCAGAGCAGGAAGAGCTGATAATATCTGAGACGTCCAGTGGGCGGAGGCTGGACTTGGGAAAGACAGCTCGGCACCGGCAGAAAGCATGCGCATGGAGGCATCGGGTGCAGCACCCACAGACCCAGGAGAAACGGCTAGATCAGAGAGGGCAGACGGTGGCCCCACAACTGGAGCTCTGACCTCCGACTCAACCCCAAGGCCTGCTAACGGGGAAGGCCAGGCCTGCCCCTCTTCGGAAGGAGCAAGGGGAGGAGAGGTGGGGGTACGCCAGCCATTTGGGGCCCAAAGATCCCAGGCAAAGCCCGCCGTTTCGGCAAAGCCGGGCTGCCGCACCACCCTGGGGCGCGGGACCACAAAGCCCCTTCCCCGGCCTAGAAACTGGCACAGTGCCTGGCTTCCCACCCCCAACCCACCCCCTCCCCATTTCCCTCCTGCCTGGGTCCAACCTGGGCAACGAACCACCGGAGCGGCTCTGGCCTGCCCGGAGGAGCTGCCCTGCACCAGGGGGCCAGGCATCCAGGGGCAGGGCCTGGCATCACCTCCCCGGGTGCCCGTCACTCACAGGGACGGCCCGCCCTCGGCTGCCAGGACCCTCCTGGCTTCTTCCCCTGGGAGCTCCAGCAGCCTCCCGCGGTCACAGACAGGGACGGCAGGCAGGGACCGGGAGGTGGAAAGGTATAAAACGTGATGATGGAACGTGGACATACAACCTGAGGAGCAGCGAGTCACAGTGCACTGCCACCCCCTCCCGGCCCCCCACCCTCCTGTCTGGAAGGCTGGTGGCTGCCGGGGCCTGGAGAGGCACCCGCGTCCTCGAGGTTGTGGAGTCCACAGGCATTGCACACGGTGCCCTGACCGCCCGGACAGGGGCCTCGGTCCCCCGAACACGGCGGGGGGGAGCTCAGGGGGCGGGGGACGGCAGCAAGGGCCGGAGCCGGATCACGGGGGACAGGTTCACGTGGAGGGCGCGCTGGGCCTGCCGCCGCACTTCGTCGTCCGAGGACCGCTTGTCCACCTTGATGGCCTGGAACCTCAGGAGCCTCGCCGTCCCCAGCCGCAGGCGCGCCTTCGGGCACCGGGCCCCCAGCCGCGTCCTCTTCCGGGGCAGGTGGTCTTTCGCCTCCTCAGTCCTTTTCCGCTTCTGGCCCGCGGCCCCGGGGCTGCGCCTCTGGCCTTTCCTGGCCGCCCCGCCCCGCACTGGCCCCTTCAGCCGGCCCCGGCCCCGGGTCCGCTCGGCCTTGGCTTTGGCCTTGGCCCGGGCCGCCTTGGCTTTGGCCTTGGCCTTGGCCTGAGCTGCCTTGGCCCGGGCCTGGGCCGCCTTGGCCTTGGCACGTGCGGCCTTGGCCGTGCTCGCCGCCGCCTGCGTTCCCGCCCGGGCCTTGGCCGCTCTGGCCTGCGTCTGGGCCGCCTTGGCCTGCGCACACACCACTCTGGCCAGCGTTCGGGCCGCCTTGGCTTGGGCTGTCTTGGTGCTCAAGGCGGAGACGCCTTTCGCTGGGGGGCCCAGGGGGGATCCAGTGGCTTTGCAGGTCTTGCTCCGAGGCCCGGTGCTTTCTTGGGGTCCAGCCCGGGGGCCTCGGCGCATCACACACTTAGGGCCCTTGCCTGTCACTTTCCCGGGGACCCCCGGCCCCTTTCCTGGACCTTTCCGCAGTTTCAGGGGGGAGTCCGCAAGGGAGAGCTGCAGGGGCTGTGTCTTGTGCTTGGCACCCAAGTGGGGCATGTGAGTCTGGAGTGGAACCAGGGCCTCGAGGACCACGGAGAGCCGCATGGCAGGGTAGACGCCGGGATAGAGGTGGGTGGGGAAGCCCACGGCTGTGCCCCGGGCACGGCTGGCACTGGACTCCTTCAGGGAGCTCAGGAGCAGGTTGGTGGCGGCGTGCTTGGCGAGGGCGGGCGCGGAGGCTTTGCCCAGCCGGCCCGACAGCGGCACGGGGAGCAGCGTGGCCCGGCCCGCGGGCAGCCGCAGGGCGGTCCGGGGAGCGCCGGCCGGAGGCGACGTGGCGGCCGGGCCGGGGGCGCGAGCAAGCAGCTTCGTCTGGCTCGGGGGCCTGGCCGTGCACGAGCTGTAGCCGTAGACGTCGCCGCTGCGCAGGACGGTGGGCTGGAAGCCGTCATCCCGCAGGCCCTGCAGGAAGGCCACCAGCTGGGCCTCGGTGGCGCTCAGGTCCTGGCTCATGGGGTTAAAGACCAGCAGCGCCTCCTCCAGGGCCTTCTTCCCCGCCGTGGATATCCGGGACCACGCGTGCACAGCCTTCTCCTCCACATGCTGCGCCACGCTCATGGCATTGGCACCGCGGGCCCGACCGGGCTCTCTGCAAACCAGCGCTCGGCACCTCCAAGGCAAGAGGAAAGGAGTCAGTGAGAACCGCACACAGCCGGGGGAGTCAGGCTGGCAGGCACTCTCCAGAGCACCCCCTGACCGAGGCCTGGCCAAGGGGAGCGGCTCCAGGAAGCAAGCGATGTTCTCCCGACCCCTCCCGGCTGCAGGGTGGGGGCCGGGGGTGGGAGAGGACCAGGTGGTCCGAGGCAGCTTCTGCAGGGTATTTGCTGTCAGACCACCCACCGCTGCTGTGTCCCTGGGGAGAGGCGGGCTCAGCCAGCCTGTGTTAATCAAGCCTGTATGTCCCGCAGCCAGAGAGCCAGCATGAGACTCCACCCTGGAACAGGAGCCTTGCCCGGGGCTGCCACCACCCAGGTGGCGGGAGGGTGCATTGGAGCCAGCTTAGCTCCCAGGGGTCAGGAGGGGGTTGCTGGGACATGAGTGGCGCCAGGAAAGGACCCGGTGGCCATGCGAGGGGAACACCTACGGGATGGCGCCCACGGGAGGAAGAGTGACCCCTTGTCGTGGCCGGAAGTGGAGGGCGAGAGAGTGGGAAGCAGGGCGACACCTGCCCCATGTCCGTGCCATTCTGCCCCTCAAGCTGCAGCTGGGCAGGAGCCCCAGAACCTCCCTGCCCACCAGAGGTTCTGCCTTCAGCTCCCCACAGGCCGCGTGGAGGCCCTAGCCCGGGAGTCATGGAGACAGCCAGACCCGCCTTCAACAGACTAAAAAGTCGGTGAGCAGCACATGCTAAGGACACAGCTCTAAACAGACAGGCAGCCTGGGAGAGTGGGGGGCAGCCAGACCCGGAGCCCCCGGTTCCCCAGCGGGATCCCCGGCGCCCGCAGGCGGGCAGGCAGGCGGACGGCAGAGAGGGGCGCTGTCCCAGCGGCGGGGCGGCGGGCCAGCCTGCGCACAGCCAGACGGGGCTCCCTGAAGCAGCCGCGGCTGTCAGCCGGGACCGAGGTCGCTCTGCACCGGGAGGTGCAAGACCGGCGGGTCCTGCAGCGCGTCCCCCTCCACCTCCCAACGCGGGGCTCCCGGAGGGAGGGAGGGAGGCAGGGCCGGCGCTTTGTTTGCAAACATTCCGGGCGCCGGGGCGGCGGGCACTTCCCCTCCGGCGGCCGCTCGCCCCGCACAGCCCGGCACGTGGCCTCGGCGTTACTTTTCCGGGGGGG
>PVJN01060465.1:0-11546 GCA_004026805.1 Lasiurus borealis
AAAAAAAAGGAACACTTCCAAATGTTTATTAACAGCTTTACATTGGTGAGATCATCACCAAATGTAAATCAATTGATTGAAATGTGTAAAACTTTGGAAGGAAGTATTAATAAATAATGAAAATCAAGAGCTACCCCAAATAGCTATTTCTTGGATATAAATCATTCCATCTTATCTTTAGAAAATGACAATATATGTCATCTCTTAGCAATGTCCCATGAATAATTTAGCATAGTTACAGTCAAGGAATGATTTTAACCATATATTAGCTAACTTATAATAAATATGTTCATACAATTTCTATTCCCCTTTCAGATAGTTCCCATATCTTACTTTCCATACAATATGTGTTTCTGAGACCCTTCATTCTTAGGAAGGTTACTCAGCATAGTTTTGAGCTCTGTTTCAAGTAGATGCTTTTCTTTTCTTTTTATTACTTTGGATAGATCAGTTTACATCTTACTTTCTTTGTCTTTGCTCCTCAAATTAGAGTTGAAGTGCTTATAGGAATTTGCAATAATGTAGTAAGGTATCAAGCCATTGGAAACTAACTCATATGCTTATTAATTTAAGCAGAGTTATTTATTGCTAAAAGTACCAAAAAAACATAGAACAAGTTCTATCATTTTATTCATTGTTTCCAAAATAAAGCAACCAATGGATTGTTGAGGAAAAATTTGACATCCTGATGCAAGATTGATTAATGGACATTATTTCTTATTCACAGCCTACCCATATATTAATTCATTAACATAATTTCTGATGTCTGTCATTAATCTGCCTTCTTATTTGGGAATACCATAGGTTAATTAAAAATGCCTCAAGTTATTTATTGGGCACTTTTTATTACTTTTTAAGCTATTTCATACATTTTCAGAAAACACATTCACAAAGTACTTTTAGATAACTTTTCCTCTCAACTTTAAATAATTTTAATACATTAGTGCTTTTATAGCAAAATGATCCCCCTTGTTTCCTGGAACAGTCTAAAGGGTCCATGCTGGACGTATTGGTCCACAGATATTTACCTGCAAGGTAAATGAATGACCTGTGTTATCTTCTCCTCCTATAGCTTCACCACATGATAAACAGGGAATAGCTGGGAGGTGGTTAGAAATCTCTGGCAGCACTGACTCCAAGTATCAGAGAGTTCAGAGGGCTGGTGGGCTGTCCTCTGGACCAGTGTCCTAATACTAGACAAATGAATGCCAGAACTATTATAAAAGTGGTTGTCTATTGTTCATAAAATTATATTCTCAATACTTTTGGACATTCTTGGAATCCATACATCAGTATGAGAAGTCCTAAACCTGAGAATAAATTAAGATAGTAATTTTGATTTTACTCTAATCTCCAGGTAGTATCCCTGACAGATAAATAACATCAAGTGGATTGGGGCTGGAGAGACTTAATCTCTATTTATCTTAAGATTTCCTGCTGAGCATATAAAGGCAAAGATCAGAATGACAGTTCAGCAAAATTACATAACCTGGAAAAGGTCAGAGGAATATGGTTTAGTCTGTTCTTTCAGAGAATGATATGAAGCCCTAAGATACTAAACTTAATTCCTGTGACAAAGCTTTTAAAAGGAAGAGGAAAATAATAACTCATAAATCTGGCCTTCTGAGCCAGATAGTAGCAGGACCCATATCAACTTAATCTGAGTTACAAAAAATCAAGAATGTAATGTCTGACTCATAGTTCTATAATAGGATTGAGTTTAGTTCCCTTCAAATAAAGAATTTTACATGGGTACTTTTTTCAGTAATCTTTCTAATGACTTTATGTCATTATTGTAAACCTCTGAGATTTAATATATTTAAACATTTAAAAAATAAATTTGCCTACAAAAACATAGCTGATTTATTATATAAACTACCATCCATAGTCGAATTTGTTAATTATCCATTAATATCCTTTTTAGCATTTTCTCCTGGTTATACATTGAATTTAATTTTCTTAGTTCTTTAGTCTCTTTTAAACTTGGATAATCCTCAGCTCTTATTTGTCTCTAATAACATTGAGAGCTTTGAAGATTTCAAGCCAGTTTTTCTTTCTTTTTGTAGAAAGCCCGTCAACTTGTTTTCTGATGTTTCCTCATGATTAAATGTATGCATTTGGACATTACTATCATAAGTAGCATTTTTTTCTTTTCAATAGATCAAATTGGGCATGGGTTGTTAGTTAAATAAAATTTTGTTGATGTTAAATATGCTATTTTCCCCCCCATGTTAGAACTTCATATAAATTGGACCAAACAGTGTATCCCTTGTGCCTAATTTCTTTTCTTCAACATAATGTTTATTAGAAAGATTTACGTTATTGCATGTTTCATTAAATTACTTTTATTGTTGAGTAATTACCCTCTAGTTCAAAGATCATTGATATTTTTCTGTGAAAAGACGTATAGTAATTATCTGAGGTTTTCCTGGCTACACACTGGTCTCTAGGATGTAATCGTCTTTGTAAAATTTTTTATACTCCATAAAAACATAAAGATAATTTGGGCTCTAAGGCTGCATAAACACAAACAGGCCTCTGGTCAGATTTGTCTAGTTGACTGTACTTTGCCAAATCTTACTCTAAATAAATTCATGTCAATATCTTTTGTCATTCATTTTTTTTTTTTGAGATTTTTTTTTTTTTTTAGAGAGATAGCAGAAGGGAAAGGGAGAGAGAAAAAAACATCAATGTGAGAGTGGAACATGATCAGCTGCCTCCTACATTGGTGGTTACAGGATAGTTAACAATTCACATTTAGATGTGGTATGTGTTTTTGACAACCTCAATATGAAGAAATATAGCTAGGAATTTTAAAGTATTATTTTTGTCTACAAAAACAACAATGGTATATTGTTGCCAAACATTTCTTCCAAGACATGAACTGCTATGCATTTCTGAGATATGAATGCAATTGATATGGATAGGCAAGAAAAAGTAGACTGTTTTAATCTCCTAATTTAGTTTACAAGCACTTTCTCTTCTTTCCTTAAGATTACATGAGTATATTGTGATTGCTTCTGTGATGTCACTAAACCAATATAGAACAACTCAGTCTGAAGCATTAAAGTGAAGATATTCAAGGAGCCAAAAGGCTTTCATTGTTCACATGATAACCTGGCAATGACTTCTGGATAGAAATTCTTCTATAAGGATTAAAAATGATAGTATTCTTGGTATGTCCATATGGAAAGTTAAAACTCAATTGACCACTATTTAGTTTAAAATACAAGTACCGACTATAAAAAATAATGTATAAAACCTCACTTTACTCCTCCATGCAACACCCATCAGAGCTGGTGGCAGAAGATTCCTTTGAGAACACCTCAAAAATTTTTCTCTGATGAAAATTTAAAACAATATTTTTTGCAATAAAATGTCCCATAAATGTTATTAACTCAGAGAATGCCACGTGTGTAAAGACTGTGAGGATGTTTCCTTGAATTTCTATATCCACTCCTTTGTGGAACACGTTTGCCATAAACCTGTTATCTCTTATATAGTTCTTTTGTAGTGAGAACAAATTTCATGATGAAAATAAGTTAAAAAACAAAAACAAAACTAGTCCACCCCCCTTCTAGTCAATAAGGAGAAAACTTTTTACTTGTAGGATAGAAAAAGAAAAAGACTTGAGATGTGTTAATGAAGTTTTAAAAAGGTTGAGTAAACAACATGTAATTATTCTGTAAGGAAATGCTGGCTTAATTAAAACACACTGTCATTCTATTAGCATATACACCTGCTGTTTATGGGATTCATTTATTTCTAAAATAACTTAATTCGTGAACAAGGTTCTCCCTCTAGTTCATCTCCTCAGGGAAGTTTCATTTCAGTTTACTTCCTTGTCTGTGTTGATACCTATCATAGTAATGATGGGAGACTATTATAGGGTGAGTAAGATTTTATGATGAAATGTCCCAGTAGACTTTATAGTTCTGTGTTTCACTTTAGAAGATAAGGGAATAAAATTTGTTTCTTTTCAAAATATTCTAAATCCTGTCACATCAGGCCTGAGATCACAGTATTATCTTTAAGAACTCAAAGTGCATTCTCAAGGTTGTAGTCAAAACTAGAGGAGTATCATCCATGCCTGCTGATCCTTCCAGTACAATGTTGTCAGAGAATTTAATTCAAAGACTTGTTAAACTATACTTTATTCTGGAAACGTTTTAAAGAAGTTATTTTTACTTATTATGTTTTTAATTAAAGAGGTTATTTTGTCCAAATATATTCAACAACAGGTCTATCCACTGTTAAATAGAAAAACCTTTGAGGCTGAAAATTTTCTGATGGAAAGGTTTTGTGGAGCTGTATGCTGGCCAGGAAAAGGACCAGGTCTTGGGACATACATTCAAAACCATCAGCAGCAGCGCTAAGTAGAAAACATGAACAGGTCTGCTCTCTTGGTGCTGATTTGGCTTTTTCACACAATGAATTTGGGGAAGAAAGATATTAATTATTTTAAAAGGATTTATATTGGCTATAGATAAGGGGACAGCAATAGGTAAAGCGAGGTCAGTTGTAGCATAGGTGCACAGTCAGGAAAGAGAAATATTTACTTCTTGATTGGTTACAGGTCAGTCTGGAAAGTTCATGCAGAAGCAAGACTAGTGGTTGGCTGTTTTTTTTAGACATGGCCAGAAATTCAGTTCAGAGATTCAACAAACATTTAGGAATGTTGAATAGTCTTTTGTGGTCCAGGCTGTGTAGTTCACTTGATTAGACTGTCCTCCCCATATGCCAAGGTTTCAGGTTTGATCTCTGATTAGGGCACATGTATGAAGCAATCAATGAGTGCATCAATAAGTGGATCAACAAATTGGTGTTTCTCTCTTTCTCTCTCAAATCAATAAGCTAAAAAAAATCATCTTTGTTAGTTTCAGCCTATAGCTGTGTGGGAACCATGCCAGATTCGCCAGAGAGCCAATGCTAATTAAGAGTGTGGAGGCCTTGTTCTTAATAAATTGGACAGCCAAGGTCACTTTCTACATGGGAATCTTAATCAGAATGTCCAAGGACTACACAGCTGTAAGGCTGAGCAATCACACGGTACACTGTGCCCTTCTACAACCCAAATGATTAATGTCACTATTGGCAACGGCCTCTTTTGTCTAAGTGGTATGATACGTTACTGACCAGCCAGTGTTCTGCTGCTGCTGCCAGAGGAGTACAGGAAAGGCTGGAGAGAGGGGAAAGGCCATCGAGGTGAGAGCAGAGAGCTTGGGTGCCACTACTGTGTGAGGCAGTGAGTCTAAGGGCCGTGTGTGGCTGCTCGGATAATAGCTGTGGGTACAGAAGATAATGCTGCTTTTGTGGGAGAGATGTATCAGTTTATCCGCCGGTGTGTATGGGACTGTTGTGAAAAACTGTTTTGTTTGATAGCTCCTGTTAGCAATGGCTACAAGGCCTCTCCTATAATAAAGACTCATCCTTATACACCCACTACTTGTCATGGCTTCTCCGTCTAAGACCTGGCATCCAAGAAGGTGTAGTCCCTGACAGAAGGGCTAAGACCTAATAGTGTAGTGAGCAGAGTTCAAGAAGGAACCTGCCCTGACGGGGGGCATAGTTGAGCAGGATTCAGAAGAATATGCGGATTCAGAGCAGCTGTGGTCTGTGCTGCTCTGACAAGCTGTTAACTGACTACTTCAGATGTCTTTCTCACACCTCTCCTGCTGAACACTGAATTCTGAGTGAACAATTTATTTCACAGGTCATTATAAACCCAGGCCACCTGAACCTGCAGATAGCTCTCATCAATAGACTTGTTACATAATGAGCCACCTTCTTATAGCAACACAGATTTTGGAAAAAAAATATTTTCCCACTAAAACTGTAGTGAATTTTTTTAGAAAATACAATTATATTACTTCAGATTGTAAACTATATAATACCACAAAATCTGACAAAATATATTTAAATACCATAATCATTTTGGTAGCTACAGAAACATATTTCTTCTTACATCTACAAAGAGCAGAATAAATTATCAAATACATACTCAAAACAGCTTCCATTAGCATGTATATATCTACCAGTAAGATCATCAGACAATTTTATGACTCCTACATAAATTATTCAATTTTTGTAAGTCATTCATTTGATTAATTTTTCTATTTGTTTGTTTAAATTTTTTGGATATATAATAATATTGTGAAAATAAAAGAATAAGGGAAATGAGTGAGAATAATTGATCTCAGTATTTTCAGTTTCAAATAATACTATTTCAAAAAGGAGGTCTCCATAGAGGCAATATTGCTAATGGATAGTATACTAGACTGAGTCAAGAGTCTTGACTTTTATTGTGAGTTCTATTGGAAATTATTTTTTCTAATATTAGGCAATTAATGACCATTGTATGTTCCATATCCCTCAGTTATAAAATGAATGTATACAAACTTGTTAGTTCCTTTAAAGTAGAATCAAACATGTAATTTTTCCATTATTAATGACCACAGATTTCATCGTGTTCTCCACTTATGTGTCCCTATATGGGTACATCCTTTGCTTATACTCAATGAAGATCTTGTTATACTAATTATTTATTTCCTCAACTGTCTTCTTCATTACAAGCTATATTCTTTCAAAGCTGTGTCCTGTTCAGTAGTTTCTTGCCTTAGTTTACTGTCTGGTCTATGATATTTATTATTGAAATAACAAATTTTTATCTCACATATGCTGCAATAATTTAGTACAATTCTAATATAAAAGATCAGCTAAGTAGAAGGAGAAGAAGATATTTTAGTTATAGAATCAAATAATTTATTGCTGTCTTTTTCTTCTTATTGTTAATAAAATAGGTAAAATTGAGCTTACTGACTGTTCTAACTAATTGGGTCAATGACTTATAAAGTTATTATCTTTCTAATAACCTGTCTTTATTATCTTTCTTCATCCATTTATTCACCACATACCAAAATAATTTTCTCAAAGTGAGTATCCTATTGATTAGAAAATTTTTTCCTCATGTGCTATCTTCTAAGTGTTATAAAAACACTTTTAGAAGAACTTAACTAAATGTATTTATAATCATATGGAACCAATGAAACAAATATTCAGACTATGGAAAAGTTAGTCACCTCAATAGCAGAGGGTCTGTATTAGTTTTCCACTGCTGTTGTAACAAACTTGGTGGCATAAATCAGCACAAATGTACTATCTTACAATTCTGGAGGTGAGAAGTCCAAAATGGGTCTTGCTGGGCTAAAAGCAAGGTGTAACTATGGCTGTATTCCTTTATGCAGATTCAGGGAATAATATATATTGTTGCCCTTTCCAGTTTCTTGATGCTACCTACAATCCCTGCTAGTAGTTCCCTTCTGTTTCAAAGCCTTCAGTCATTCTTTCTCCTTTACCATCATTTGGACACTGACTCTTCTTCCTCTTCCAAATTGAGTGACCCTTGTGAATAAATTCAGCTGATCTGGTTAATCCAGGATCATTTTCTTCTTTTAAAGTCAGATGATTAGAGGGGAGGTCAATGAGGGAAAAAGGAGACATATGTAATACTATATATAATTCTTTAAACAATAAAAAATAAATAAAGTCAGATGATTAGCAACCTTCATTCCACCTGCAATGTTATTTATTTATTAATTAATTTATTGCCATGCAACATGACATATGCACAGATTCTGGAGATTAAATTGTGGACATGTTTGAGAGGCCATTATTCTGTCTACCAAAGAGTCACAAACCACATTCTATTATTATCAATATGTATTTTGTCATCATTAAAATAAATATTTTCTGGAATTTCATTTTTTATGAGTGAATTAGAATGACCTGTTCATTCAATTATGAAACTTTTAGAATAGTGTATGTTTGCTTAGATTAAGACATCCAGATTGAAGACCTGGATGTTTAGAAGGAAGTCAACCTAAAGATAAAAAGGTAACTAAAATAAAGGGGAAAAAAGGAAAATTTTAAAACTCGATGTTTTTTTATAACCACTTTTATAATAGGAAGGACCCCTTATTTGTAGTATAATTACATGACACAAATGTTTGATTTACTAATGGGGAAAGGAATTCTATATTCTGTATTCTGCTTCTGTATTCTGCTTTACACATCAAAGGAAGAAAATATTTAAAAATAACAAAATATAGCATAATTAGAAGGCAAAGTATACATCGATATGGTATTACAAATATTATATTTTAAAAATATGCATATATTTTTGCAAAATAATGGAATAACCTGATTTTTTCACCTCTGGGGAATGCACAATAAACCAAAATTAGGGGCATCACACAAGCATAGTATGAGAAACCTCAATATGTGAATGGATAGTACTTACTCTAAAATTCATGTTATTGAGATTCTTCACCACATACTCAAAAGTATCCTCCCATGTGGAGAAGAGAGAGCAGATACAGTGGTACCTCAAGATACGAGTTTATTTTGTTCCGTAACCTTGAGGCTTGGGAAACTATGAGACTTTTGAGTTGCGGTAAACTGGGTCGTGTGCAGCAGGCCGATCTGCGCGATTACTCCTATCTCAAATGTTGCTCATATTTCAAATCAAAAATCGCTCACTCGATGGCTCATATCTCAAAAATCTCGTATATTAGGGCACTCGTATCTCGAGGTACCATTGTATATACAATACAAGTCTAACTCCTAGAAAACATTATATTGCTGAAGTGGCCATGCGTAAAAATTAAGCTGACTAGCATTCTGGCAGGTGCTAACATAATAGTAGAATTAGTAGTATCAGACTGGCATCTGCATTACTGTTAACTAGCCTTCAAGTTACTTAGTTTTTTCATCTTAAAGATCTTAGAGATTTTTTTGAGATACCTAATTCAGTGGCACAAGATACCATTGCTTGAATATCTGACACATTTTATATTTAAGAAATTTCCTCAGATTGGAGATGAGGAAATTAAATGACAGGAAGACTAGGAAAACAACATTTCACAGAGGCAGAGCCCAGAATCCATACCCGAATTCATTCATAATCTGTGTCTCTTAAAGCAAATATACTAATGATGAAACCATTTTCCTGGTAATGACAGCAAAGGAAGTCTAGGTAACCAAAGATCATCAAAGGCCTATAGGCAAGTTCATAGTATATTTCACTTTGATTTACATTTATCCAATTCTAAGTAACAAGTCAATACAGTGAAACAAACAAACCAGCAAAGCAAACACTGATTACAAACCATCAAGCTAACAAAACTATAATTGAACATACTGTAGAATAAACTCTGCATTGTTTCATCCAGGATTTCTGCCATGAACACAAATTATCTAAATTCTATGAGCATAAAATCTATTCCCAGAATGTCCATTTTTAATTAGGTCTGAGTACAGTTATGAATTGGGGCAACATTTAGAAGATCTGGCACATTCTGTTAATGGAGAAATTGTTTCTTACTAGGAGGACATCCGATGTAGAAGCATTCATGTATTTGCCACAAAAAATTCTTGCATTCAGCTGCACAAAATAGCATTGTTAAAGAACGCCTACTGCTGGAACAATATTCAATTGCAATTTAAATAGTAACGCTTTTTTAGAGAATCCAAGATGGCGGCATAGATAAACACCTACACTGCTGCCTTGCACAATTTCAAAACTACAACTAAAAGACAGAACAGACATCATCCAGAACCACAGGAAAGCTGGCCGAGTATAAGTTCTACAACTAGAAGGAAAGAGAGGGGCTCACAGAAACCTAGAGGAGCTGCAAAAAGCTGAGGTACGGAGACACGTGTGCTGAGAGAGCGGATGCCTGAGTACCTGGCTGGCTTTCTCTGATGGGAGGGAAACGGAGACTCCCAACGGCAGTGAACCCCTTATCCTATGACACTAAACCCCAGATCCAGCTGAGTTTGGACTGTGAAAAGGGAGAAGTGCACGGAAATTTAGGGGAGTCGAAAAGATAGGAGGCCTGGTCACGCACGCGCACGGCGCTGATCGGAGGACAGATTGCTGATTGTGCAGCTGGCTTTCACGACTGGGAGGGAGATAGACCCTCCCAACTGTGCCACTTCTGAGTCCACTGGGCCCCTGTTTCGGGCGAAACCCTGGAGATCTAGACTCGTGTGCTCCTGGTGCACAGGGGAGCTGGAAAGGCAGCGGGCTAGAGGCACTGCGGGCGCATGCGCACAAGGACCGCTCCAGTGATTACCCAGTCACGTGAGACTTGGGTTCCGTGGAGGGCGGGGCTGACTGGAAGGCAAGGCGGTCCCTTAAGCCCTGAGACTCCACCCATCCCAAGCTCAACAGAGGCTTCTGCGGTTTTGCAAGTACAGAAGTTTCCCAGACATAGTGAAAATGCCAAGACAAGGGAAGGGATCACAAACAAAAGGAATGGAGGAAAAAAAACGACTGGATATAGAGTTCAAAACCACACTTATAAGGTTTTTCAAGAATATGCAAGAAAAGATGGATAAGTTTATCAATTCCCACGAAGAGATGCAAAAAGACCAACTAGAGATGCAAAAGAGCCAACTAGAGATGCTAGAGATGATGCATAAATTTAGTGAGTGCCAAGAGGAGATGAAAAAGGACCAACTAGAGACACTGACTGAAATAAAAAATATTATACAGAGTCCTAACAGCAGACTAGAGAAAGGCAAGAATCAAGTCAAAAATTTGAACTATAAAGAAGCCGAAAGAACTCAACTGGAAAAGCAAGAAGAGAAAAGAATCTAAAAATGTGAATATAACGTAAGGAGACTCTGGGATAGCTTCAAGCATACCAACATCAGAATTGTGGGGGTACCAGAGGAAGAGAGAGAGCAAGAAACTGAAAACCTATTTAAAGAAATAATGACTGAAAACTTCCCACATCTGGTGAAAGAAATAGACTTACAAGTCCAGGAAGCACACAGAACCCCATATAAAAGGAATCCAAAGAGGACCACACCAAGACACATCATAATTAAAATATCAAAAGCAAAAGACAAAGAGAGAATACTAAAAGCAGCAAGAGAAAAAACACTTTGTTACCTACAAGGGAGCACCCATACGACTCTCAGCTGATTTCTCAACAGAAATGATGCAGGCCAGACGGGAGTGGGAAGAAATATTCAACGTGATGAATAGCAAGAAACTACAACCAAGAATAATCTATCCAGCAAAGCTATCATTCAGAATTGAGGGGCAGATAAAGAGCTTCACAGATAAGAAAAAGCTAAAGGAATGCATCAACTCCAAACCAGTATTATATGAAATGCTGAAGGGTACTCTTTTAGAAGAGGAAGAAGAAAAAGGTAAAAGCCAAAAAATTATGAACAACAAATACATATCTATCAACAAGTGAATCTAAAAATTAAGTGAATTAAAAATTTGATCAACAGAATAAACTGGTGAATATAATAGAATCAGGAGCACAGAAAGGAAGTGGACTGATAATTCTCAGGGGGAAAGGTGTGAGGGGTGTACATGGAGAGACTGGACAAAAATCATACACTTATGGATGAGATCAATGGGAGGGAGCTAAGGGCAGAGGGAGGGGTGGGAGCTGGGTGGAGGGGTGTTATGGAGGGGAAAAAAGAGAAGCAAATGTAATAATCTGAATAATAAAGATTTATTT